>JACYFF010031959.1:93371165-93387193 GCA_017589665.1 Selenicereus undatus
ATTATTATTATTATTATTATTATTATTATTATTATTATTATTATTATTATTATTATTATTATTCCTGTGAATTACCAGCTGGAAAAAATATAAAAAATGAAAACTAATGCCAACAGTTCCACTTAGTTAACGGCTGTGAATCTAAATTGATGGAAGAAAGATTAATCGATCTGGAAGAGATGTGTTGACATCTTGAGTTTCTCTCATTATTATTTCCTTCTTGTGTGATGATTATAGCGGTGAGCAATAGATCGGGTCGTGCAGGGTTCGTTATGATCGGTCCGTTAATTATTTAGGTCGGGCTGGACCTTTTGTGTAAATAAACTGGTCAAGTCAGGTCGGCCGATAAGCGATCCGCTTTTGGCCCATTTTAAAGCGGAACAAACTTGCACAAGAAAACATGGTATAATAATTATTGTTATGCATAAAGTATTGGTAATAATTTTAATTAATTGAAACATGTAAACTCGGGTATCAAGCAAATTGAAAAAATAATGGGTTACTAAACAGACCGTTAACAGTCCGATCCAGTCTAGCCCATTAACGTGCCTTAATGGATAATCCCACGATTAACTCAGTCAATTATTAACATGCCTTAACGGATAAAACTATTTGAACCAATATATGTCGGTAAAAAAATGGAACTAGTTGTGAATAATGAAAAACCCATGCATCTTTTATTCCTTGGACTTCCCACATCCTACATTAAAATGTACATTGCAATTTTGGATCTCAATTTAGTCAACCTGGGTTCGACTCCTAACTTTGAAATCATGATTTATTTTAACTCTAAATTAATTATTGATCTAATTAAATGAATGTGTGTCAGTTTAATTGACAAAATTGATAAATATTTTTTAAACAATCTTAGTTCAAAAATTACAGACATTTGCCTTTATGTCTTCTTTCACACACCCAAGAAATCAACTAATCCATGCAAAACAGTAACAAACAAGCAATTAAAAAGGGGGGGGGGGGGGGAGATGCAATCACAAGCTTAAGTGATTTGCTGGATAGTGACCACTTTTCACGGCAAAACAAAATGGGGATAGTTTTTTTTTATTATAAATTAAAAAAGGTGTAATTTTCGAAAGTGACAAAAGAAAGAAAAATCCTTGGCCCCTCCACTATCAAATGAGTCATTCAATTTGAGTATGTATCGTATCGGATCTTTTTTCAGGTTAAGTGATATTTTGAGTCAATTCAGTTTGAGTCGGGTGAACTTTGGTTCAGGTTGACTTCGGGTCAACCGATTTTTGATCAAACACATTTGTCATGCAAAAATAAGCAGTTTTGTAAAAAATTTCAGGTCGGGTATGGTTCGGTTTGGTTCGGTTCGAATAAGGTTTCGAGTTCACTTTCAAGCGAGTCTATTTCAATTGTCGGGTCAGGTAAGGGTTCGGGTCGTTCGGTTCAGGTTTCGGATATTGGGTTAGTTTTGCTAGATCTAATATCTAGTCATGCATCAATAATGTATGAGATTTTTTTTTTTTTACCAACATAGATTGGTTCAAATGGTTTGACACTTGTTTGTCTTAAGTAAGGTCTCGGGTTCGAGTCTTGTGAATGAAGAAAATTTAGATGAGAGAACTGTACCTCTTATTAGGTCAATAGTAGCTCGACTCCAGTGAAATGGAGGATCTAAAACCCCAAAAAAGCAATAATGTATGCGAAAAAAGTTAATAGTAATACGTTTACATGTAAGCGTAATTTTGGCAATATGTATGCAAAATGTCAAGTCTAGTTGCAACTCTAGTGTCACATATAACCAAAGTCTATATCAGACGTCTAAGAATATATACTCCTACAAGTCACGTCAACACCATATGTTAAAAATTATCTACATGACAAACACATACTGGGAAAATATATATACATGGCAAGTGGGAGTACACACTCCTAAGTGTATGATATACATTACTCACATATAACATATTATATGCAACAAAAGGGATCGATTAACAACTACCAAGGCTTATAATAGTGAACATGCCATTCCAATGTGGGCAAAAAATCAACACAGTGACATATCATACATATGAATATATATGTTACTAGCGAATCTAGAAAATTTCTTTTGTGGGGTACATCAATAATGGACCTTCACACATATTCACAAATAAATTAAATAAGACAAAAAAGGAACAATAATAAGAATCCTATATAAGGTTCGATGTTATTTTTTTGAGATCCAACTATACTACCATGTCCCCTCCCCCCATCACTTGACATGTAACTTTGTAAGTCTTCGAGACTTTTTTTTTTCCGCTAGGGTCCATGAACCCCACTACCTTAATGGTAGATCCGCCACTGAATACATGTATAAATATTTTATCGGAATATCACGTTTAATCTTGTCCGGTGATAATTTTATAGAAAATTGTCTAAAGAGTGTGTATAATTTCTTTTAGGAGAATAAGTTTATCTTTCTATTGGGTTGTCATATAATATAATTGAACGTGACTCAAATGTAAAGGGGTAAGTGGGTCACAACCTGAAACCAACTTCATAAAGGATATGTGGGTGACTTGTCGTAAAGAAATGCTCCTCTTCTGAAGATGTCCCAGCCTCATGGATAAGGACTCCATGTTGCATATCTTCCACCCACGTTCGATTCTGGGAGGAAATACATGTTGTTTCTTTATGAAGATTTATGTAATAGTAACCGAGTTTTAGCAGCTCCCCCTTCTCGGCCCGTTGTGACTTATTGGTAATTTATGAGAGGGAGATCCAATGAGCTGAATATGTTTACACATGTATTTTAAAAAAAAATGAAATGCTCCCAAACCTCCAGTATGAAGACACTAAGAGGCAGGGCCCGGGGCTGAAGGTTCGATGGGCGTGCTTAAGAGCATTTCTAACCTGAGTTCTAGGCATGCCACATCATGAAAAGTTTCATATTTTTGGAACTTGCCACTTTCCCAACTAATAGAACTCCAATTTAAATTATACAATAAAATATTTTGTACGGACCTACTTCATAACATATATTTTTTTAACTATCTAAATAATATTTTTTATTAAAAAATAAATAAATAAAAAATCAAATAAGGACAAAAAAAGAGAGAATGGGGGAGGAACGGGTAGGCGTGCTGCCTCGCATGTACCCCTGTTTCCCATGGCTGCCAGAGAGACATTAACACGTGTGGGACACGCGGACCCACCTGGCTACACGCATTCCCACCGTTGCTAATGCTCTAATTGTACATGGCAAAACTGACTCGAGACCCAAAACCCGACCGGACCGACCCGGACCCATACATGACCCGAAACCCAACTGGACCGACCCAGACTCATATCCGACTTGACACCCGAAATATGCTCACCCGAAAGTAAACCCGAAATCCGAATTGACCCAAACCGAACCGTGCCCGATCCGAAATTTTCTACAAAGTTTCTTGTTTTGGCATGATGAGCGTATTTGACCAAAAATTGGTTGACCCAAAATCGACCCAAATCGAACTATATCCGACCCAAATCGAAACGATCTTAAATGTCATTTAATCCAAACTTGACCAAACTCGTAACCAAACCGAATAATCTATTTATCAGGTCTAACTCTAACAGCCACGAGGTCAAAGTTTTATGTCCAAATATTGGGTGAAGATAGTGGCAGCCTCGTCGGCCGTATCATATTGAAGATATTTATAGCGACCTGAGGGGCGAATTTCATAAATTAATTTAAAGAGTCCACATGTTTACTAATCCGCATTCCTCTTTTCCTTATGCCTGTTTCTCCAAACATCAATCCAAGTTCCTTATTTCAAGGGAGTGGTGTGGAGTCAACAGTTTGACTTTTGGGCTTACTTACCTTATGAATTAGGTTAGGTCGCTATTGCTTGGGTCTATTTCAATTCATATGCCCTCTATTCATCAACAACCAACTTATTAGTCATTCTATGTTTCTTATGGACATTTGTTTAGTACTGGTACAAACATCAGTCCAGGATATCTTATCTCAAATGACTTATATGGATCAATTTATTGACTTTTAGACCTGATTATCTTATGAATTATATCTCCACTAGGTTTATTTCTATTCATATGTCATCTCCTCATCCGCAAACAACTTAGTGCCTGTTCTTTTAGTTAGTAAGTCTTAACTTACCAACTTCAGCCAACTTCAACCAACATCAATAAAAAAATTCAACTTCAACCCACTTTAATCAACTTCAGCAAAAAAAAATACCAACTTCAACCCATCATAAAAAAAATATATATATATACCAACTTCTTTTAACTTCAACCCACTTCAATCCACTTTTACCCACTTTAACAAAAAAAAAGAAGCTATTTTCAACCTACTTCAACCAATCTCAATCAGGTGCATCCATTTTCCGACCCATATTTTCCAACGAAAAGAACATACCCTTAATTACGTCATTCTACGAGATGAATGAGCACATGGACAATTAACATGCGAAAGAAAAAAAAAAGGGAAATAGGTTTCATTGATCTACTTTTAAAGCATGTTCTACCAAGGCCTGGAAATTGACCCAAGCCCACTAAGAGAACTCCAGTATCACAACATATGGGCTTAGGCCTGTATGGCTGTCTTGTTTTTTCACCTCCGAACAAGGGCCACAATTTTGGGATTTTATTTCTGCAAAATTTTAGATTTGTATGTGTTTCTTTTCTTTTCTTTCTGTGTGTATTTTAAATGGTTAACTTTTGGTTATATAATTCCTTATATATCATTGTAAAATATTACCGTATCATAAAATATCTCTGTAAGCCTCGATTTCGGCATGGCTGACCTACTTTTGATCGTTAGTAGAATAGAACTCTCCCTTCACATATTTTTTTCATTTGTAAGACTTAAATTTGAGACTTCATCTAAGCAAAGTACCCCTCATTCGTATGTTGTGTCATTTCGACCGATGTTAGTACTCTCTCTCTTTCCCTTTAATCAGTTTGCAATGTATTTTCGTCAACAGTTATGTCCAATAGGGTCAGCACACATACAATACACGATTTTATTTTCTCCCCTCTGTTAGGCAACTAGGAGTGTTCCTATCATCTTATTTTTCATAAATTTTTATTTGTTCTTATGTTTTTATATTTCTACAATTTTTTAGATTTTGATTTTTTTTTCTTTTTTGTTTTTGGTGTGTGTAGTTTAAGTAGTTAACTTAGTTATATAATTCCTTATACATCATTGTAAAATATTACAGATTGTCATATGTTGATCATATGGCAATTTATATCATCATACTGTTAGCCTCCCTTATATATTGTCATATGTTGATCATATATTCATATAGCAATTGTCAAGGGGACGATTGTAAACATCTGAATTTTTCCAAATCCTACCGTGGCAAGATCGACACTGATCTAATCATTATACTAACCAAACTTTTTGAAACATTAACTTTTGTAAGCCCTAACTTTTGTCACTACAGATTTTTCCATCAACACCGCCGGCTTGATCAACCTACTAATTAAGTTGCAGCACTGCCTATGGATGTGAGGACTGAGATTGAGTGCATAGCTGCTCTTTAATTATGTGGCATTTGGTTGAAAGTAAGGCAATTACTATGCAATAGAATCAACTATGTAATGTAATTCTGAATGTAACGGAATGGGATAATAATTACATTACAATGTTTGGTACAAAGTTCTTGCAATTGTGATACAATGAATTCATTTACAAACAATACGTCATTTTCCACGTGACATGAAGTACTTGTAATTCAGTTTGCTTTTATTTTGTCTACTTTAATTATTTTATAGTTTTGTTGATAATTATCATCCAATATTTTATCATTATGATTATGATATTTCATATGAGACTTACATCTCCTCAACTTGGTAAACCAAGTCCTATATTGAGTAGTGTTGTTGACTAAAAAAGGGTTCATTATTCCAATCGTTTGAGATGGGTTGGGTCAGTGAAGTTGAAACTAGTTGAGCTGTGTGCCAGCAAACAGCCAAAACCTAACTCAACTCACTTAACATGAGCCAAGTCGAGCCAAGCCAGTCAACAGGCAATCTGCCTAGTTTTGGCTCCAGCCTAGTTGAGTGAGACTGTTATGCCACCACTATGTATCTAGCGAAGTTCACTTTCATCGAACCTGACATCTCCAAGCTGATGTTATGTTAAGTGAATGGAACAACTGCAACAGAAGTACAGATCCATTAAAAAGATTGATGTTATGTTAAGTGAATGCAACACTTGCAAAAGAACCATTAAAAAGACGTTACGATTAGGATCTGGCTGTGAAATACGTTTCTGTTTCATCAGTTACACATACATATGATTAACAGTACTAACAATACAACGAGAAACCTGCTCCTGCTAGCACTCTTACAGAGATGACTATGGTACAACTTAAACAAGCGGCATCTACGCCGCTAATTTCAGAGAATGCAACATTGGATTTCCAACAAAATTGTCATCATTTTTTCCAACCGTGTCAAAAGAGCAGGTTAACCAAATTTTGAGCAGTTGCATCCTTACATTAAGCTTAATTGTTACAATTGGAGACTTGCAGGGCCCAGGGGAATTCACGAGATGCTATCGCTGTCTTCTTTTCTTTGTGTTCAAATCTTCTGCTGCAGAACCTGGCGAAGTTGGAGTTTTTGGGACTCCTTCCTAGCCTCCAGAAGCTTATTCTTCAAGCTGTTCTTCTGGGCACCATGAGGCCTCTCCATGCAAACCTTCCTTCCCCGGTTTAGGTGGGGATTCACCGAATCTGGTGAGCTCCACCCCACCATATCCGATGGATTACACCCGTCTTTCCCTGACCCATTAGAAACCCCGCTATCTGAAAGCCTTGTTTTCACACCATCCACAGATATTATCTTGTAAATGTCATCATTTTTGGTGCGTGATCGCCAAAGCCTCGATATAGACTTTATCTTCTTCGTCTGCTTTGATGGAGCGGAGCATACCTCACTGATCTCGGTGACGGGTGTTTCATTGCCTACATGTTCTTCCCACTCAGCACAGCTTCCTGAGGCATTGCTATCCCGGTACATTTTGTTAACTGACATGATGCTTCCTGCAGGTGAAAAACTTGACCCTTGGTCCTCTACATGGCTGGCAGTCTCCCATCCACTCCCTCCATCATCCACTTCACTCTGATAAACATCTGAAAGTCTGTGAATGCTGTCTTTGCTGTAGTTTTCGGTCCCAGGGTTCGCCATAGAACGTATCTTGGAAGCATGGCTAGCGGAGCTGTACTCAACACATGGTTCAATCTCTCTCTCATGGCTTTCAGCCATGGCCATTTCTTCAACAACAGCAAATATATCATCTGGGTTTGATGGCTCATATGTCAACTCTTTGATGTCTTGAGTGTTTATTGAAGCAGCAGCATGTCTATACACCTCGGCTTCTCTCATCTCACTTACATCTAGGCTCAAGCCTTCTGACCCAAGAAACTTTTCTAGTGCTTCTATGAGCTGGCTCATTTGTGAATATTTGTCATCAAGGACTACCTTTGCATCAATAAGCTTCATCTGGACACGTTCTTCCCGCCAAACCTCAGCCATCTGTAGCATTTTCCTCTCATCTTCGATGTCCTGATGAAGCTTCGTGCACTCCCTTTTGAGCAGGTCGACTTCAGCCTTGTCCTCTCCGATTTCTTTTGCAAGCTCATTGCATACCTCTTCTATTAACTCCCGGGTTTTCCTCTCCTTTTCATAGTCCTGCATGTATCTCTTTACTGATAGCTTTGCCCCAGCCAGCTCATTGATCAACTTGGAATTCACAATTTCAAGTCTCTGGCGATTCTTCCTTTCTCGGCTCAAGTCGGCTTTAATGTCATCAATAATTGCACGGACTTTTTCGTGTTCTCTACTTCGCCAAGCTGCCTTTTCGTCACTGAGTTTCTTCAGAAAGCGTTCAAGTTTTTTCTTTGAGATCCGCCTTTCTGATTCCAGCTCTTCTACATGTGCCCGAGCCTGCTGTAGTTCCCTTTCAAGGGAAGAGACCATCGAGGCAGTGTTCAATTGCTTGTCAACAAGTTTCGAATCATTGGAGTTTTCATCCAATGCTTCAGCGCAAACTGGGTCCCACTTAGTTGCCCCCTCCATCTCGTAGTTTGATAAGCTGAAAGCAGATTGCATCTGAATAGAGAAGAAAAGAGCAAAATCCACATTCGATCAAGAAAAACAGCAATATCCAAATGCATCAAAACAAAGAATGACAAGTTTATCCAACAAAATTCCTTATTAAAACAAAAAAAGTTTATCCAACAGAATCCATAGTGGTCCATGTCCATAATTCCTCAAGTTTACCAAGAGACGAGTCACTGCCCATTAATTCACACCAAGAGCATGTCCGAAACTCTAAAGCCAAGTCATCCAATGATTATTCCTCAAAACATTCAAATTTGAATAACGTGACCTCCAGACTAGGAATACATACCTCACAAAGATATGCATTCATGGGACCATTAACTGAACAGGGGCTTCGAATCGGATCTTTCGCCTCAGAGGTACATTCTCTGCTAGCATGATGACAGGACAGCCGATGACCACCCTGGCCAACAACAGGCTGCAAAACAGATTGCTAAAACAGATCAAATTCTCAATTCTGTCATCACCTCCCAAAGGTAGCACACATCAGACAATAGAAATCAGTGATTCACGAACTAAATTCAAATGAAAAATCCATAATCACTTGCCATGAACCCTGCCTGCGGTATTCTATGATACGGGGTAAATAAGGCCTAATTGGTACATTCACTGACAGTATATCCGACTGAGAGGATATTGGACATCAGACAGATTAAAGCTGCATTGTTTTAGCACATCTGACTACATGGAAAACAACTTCAATCATGCAGAACATAGCAGGCCACGCATCATCATAATCAAAAACTCGGTCTCCTGGGAAAAGCCCAAAAGGGCATCCTAATCAAGCAACAAATCTTCACAATTTTGAAGCTTATAGGAGCAATTGATTGATATCTAAAAAGATCAGAAATGGAAAAAGAGGTAGTTCAAGACCAATAACATTACAATATGATGATTTAAAGAATTCACCACATCAAGTTTACAATATGAATGAACCAAGTATCTACCAACTTACACTGTGTTCAAGAACCGTCTCAACCAAAAGCTTCAGCTAATGGTTTAAAACCCAGGAATAAGCTTAAGCTTAAACTTATATACCCAATTCGATTGAAAATTCACTGCAAACAGAAAAAACCCCAGCAAAAACAAAATGGGTCTTTGAAAGAACTACTAAAAGAACAAAGGGGAAAACAGAAACATAATCAAAACTTGAACTACTTCAGATGATGACTCGAAAAAACGAATTAAACCTCACCTTAAACCCTAACCGATCTCCATTCTCCCCCCTCCTCCTCCTCCGCCGCCGCTGCTCCTCCTTCTCATCACCACCGCGAACAGAATCTTCTGCCTGCATCCTCCAGAGCGCAGCCGCAAGCTTCCGAGCAGACATTCCCTTCTCTCTCTTCGACTTCCGGCTACATTCCGGCGAGTTCTCGTCGGCGACATTGCCGGAAGTGGCAGCATCGACATGCCCAGTTCCTCTATCATCGTGGAACTTCCATCGGAGGAGCGGGGTGGGTGGGCCCGCCTTCCTGGCGGAGAGGCGTGGCGTCCGGCAAACTTTCCGGCGAGGGGTCAGGGTGGGCTTGGGCTTAAGGGTTTTTCTGGGAAGATCTGGGGATTTTTGTGGGTTTCTGAGGGTGGAGAGTTGAGTGTTGGGGGTGGGGTTGTGAGAGGTGATCTTCATTGTTGGAGGAAGTGGGTGGTGTCCGCCATTGCCATTAATATGAGAGAGAGAGAGAGAGAGAGAGAGAGAGAGAGAGAGAGACAGAGAGAACGAGAGAGAGAGCGGACGAGTGTTGAGGGACCTTTGCTTGAGCTGAGAATTGGGGAGCGCGGAGGGTGAATGTATAATGGTATTGTATGGGGTCAACGTACGGTTGAATAGTTCTACTACTGCAGTGAAAGCACGGAGGTTTGGGGGGACCACACGGCGTCGTATTGCTCGACCTCAGGCAGTCAGGCTTTAAGAGGTCTAACGAAAGTTTCTTTTCTTTTCTTTTCTTTTCTCTTTTTTTTTTCCTTTTGGATGGTGGGATGGTATAAGTCTGGAGAGTTCAGTCAAGAGTCATGACAACATTTATTGTTGGAGACTTAGAGTAGGGTAGCAGGCCAACTGGGGATAAATTTTTTTACCATACAGTAATTTGATAATTATTTTTCTCAAATAAAATTTTAAATTTAAGTCTTATAAATAGAGAAAATTTATAATAGAAGAATTTTATTTTTAATTAGACTAATAATAACTCAACTCTAATAAAATAGAGGATCCAAGATTAAAAAAAATAAAAAATTATCTTACAATTGAACCTTTACACAAATTATATAGTAGTGTCATATTTATAATTTTTAAAATTTTTTTTAAAAACTCACGCCTTATTTTCACAATTCCTCTTAAAAAGCTAACTTTCCTTTTTCAAAAATATTTCACGTCATTGAATTTACATATCCGAATCTATAATACATGTGTTGAAATTTTTTATTATTTTATTTATTTTTTGTTACAGGTTCTTGACAGTGTTGGATACTGGGTAATCATAGGCTCGAGCCCCTTAGACCATTCCTAGTAGTGAGTTTATTTTTTGGCTCACCAATAGAGGTCTCCCTCTATCACATCAGCTTGCGAGCTAATTTTTGGGATCACAATCCTTCTTGTCTTCAATGCAGGGCTCACAATTTTAGCTCACCAAATAAAATAATACCCATGAATTCACTCTATAAAACACAACTTCTTTTTTAAAATCCAAAAAAAGGGAAAACTAATAATTTTTTTTAAAAAAAAAAGCAAGAGAAAAATGGGATGAGTCGGCCAAACTTGCGACCTGCTAGGCCGCTGCATGCAGTACGAGCCAGCTACTGAGAAGGCTCTTAGGAGTACGCACTATGAAATCTGATATGCGCATGATGCGATAAAAGAGACATATTTGATGTGGTTACGTATTCTATTTATAAACATAATATTTTCTATTCATTGATGAAAATATAGTACCATATAAATATGATTTTACATTAATGAAAATATATACTGTATAACTTTTGGTTTAAAAGTATCTAATGTTCATTTTATAAATAATGGAATGAGAGATCTCCATTGTCTCCAACATTTGTTTCGCTGTTTATCATTGTGGCTAGATAGATTGAGAAAGGACGTCCAACGGAGGTCCCATGTGGATCTCTCCTGTCGTGACATGTGGCACACGAAATTGTATATAATGGTAGCCAAGTCTACTTGCATGCTACAACAACAAAACAACAACAAACTTTCAGTGTGGGTCCTGCTTTCACGGGGTCTGAGGAGATCCAGTTGTAGGCAACTTCACATCTACCGGTATTGCTACTCATAGAGAGGTTAATTCCATAAGACCCACAAAAACAGTTTTGTGAAAAAGGTTTATAGAGAAAACGATTGCAAAACCATTTACCAAGTAAGAGAAAGAAGAACAGAAAAGGTTCTGGATAGCAAATAAAGAGGGAGCGAAGACATACCTCAACAAACCAGGGGCGCTTGGTGTCATCACATCCCAGAAAAGCACGACCTGCAGGCAAGCAAACCAAAAACCCTACCCGCCCCACACCGCTTAAGCTATTGTCCCCTACGGAGTCGGTCCCCTACAATCAGAGACTTTAATCCTGTCCCGTCACTATCTCCTATCCTGAACCATGTCCTTCGTCAGACCGACAATTTTCAGGTCATCTCTAACCACTTCTTCTAGGCTCTTTTTCGGTCTACCTCTCCCTCTCTTACCACCGGGGGGGTTGATTCTCTCACACCTTCGCACTGGAGCGGCCACACTTTTCTTCTTCACGTGGCCGAACCATCTGAGCCTCGATTCCCTCATCTTCTCCTCTATGGGGGTCATTTCAGCTAAGCCCATGATTACTCCATTTCTAATTCTGTCGAATCTCGTAAAACCACACATCCACCTGACCATTCTCATCTCAGCTACCATCAACCTTTGGACCTGCATCTTTTTTAGAGGCCAACACTCCGATCCATAGAGAACAGCCGGTCTAACTACCATTTGATAGACTTTGCCTTTCAATCCTATGGGCACTCTCTTGTCACACAACACCCCTAATGCTGACTTCCACTTTTGCCAGCCCACTCTAATCCGCTGGCTAATATCCTCGTCAATGTCCTCATTCTGCTAGATGATCGAGCCCAGATACTTAAATTTAGCGACCTTCGGTATTGCCCTCCCATCCAGTACGATTTCTCCCCCCCTTTTTTATCCTTCAGCTGAAACAACAGTGGAGGTATCCCGTTTTCGATCTACTCAACCGAAAGCCCCTAGCCTCCAGCGTATGCCTCCAACTCTCCAACCTGTCATTCACCCCCTGCCTGGTCACATCAATAAGAACGATGTCATCTGCAAATAACATGCACCAGGGCACCTTGTCCCGGATTCTTCTAGTGAGTTCGTCCAAAACTAATGTAAAAAGAAACGGGCTTAAGGCGGAGCCCTGATGCAGGCCCAAACTAACAGCAATGTCATTGGAGACCCCTCCCGGAGACCTAACACTCGTCTGCCCTCCCTCGTACATATCCTTGATTACACGAATGTACGCGGGCGACACCCTTTTCTCTTCCAAACACCTCCACAATACCTCCCTTGGAACTCTATCATACGTTTTTTTCAGGTCAATAAACACCATGTGGAGATCCACCTTTCTGTTCTTGAACAAGCCCATGAGCCCTCTGAGGAGATAGATCGCCTCAATGGTCACCCTACCTGGCATAAAATCAAATTGGTTCTCTGAAATCTCTACTTTCTCTCGCAACCTTCTTTCAATCACCCTCTCCCACAACTTCATAGTGTGGCCAAGTCTACTTGCATGCTACCACCTATATATCTTATTATAAGATATAAAATAAGAATTGTTAACTTTTAGATATCTCGAGATTTGATGTATTAATTTTTATAATAATGATACTTTCTAATTTACTTTTAGGTATTTTCACTTATGAATGCAGTCCTGAAATTACAAAAGTACCCTTACCGTTATCCTTCTCAATCGCGCTCTTTTAACAACACTACCAACAGACAATCCAGTAGCTGAAAGATAGATTTTGGAGTTTTTGCTTTAAAAGAAAAAAAACAAAAAACGATAGTGATGGTATTTTTGTAATTTTAGGACTAGATTATAAGGAATTCATAAGTGAATGTACTTAAAAATAAACTAAAAAAATATCAGGGTCATAAAAATTAATGTATCAAATCTCGACTACATAAAAATCAACAGTTCCATAAAAGAAACATAATTAGACAATATATTTTACCAAAAAAGAGCTTATCTTACATAAAATTGTGTCATTTTAAAATTAACAGAATAACTAAAATAGATATATGGTATAATTCATCTAATCTGTATATTCAATATTCAATACTATAACAAAAAATTATCTGAAAATTTGAACAGTTTTTTAAACATTTTTAAAAAAGAATATAGATTTAACGAGTCTAAACTTCAATCTATTCTTTTAGGAAAATTTTATGTTAACATTTTACATAAAAATTATAAATTAAAAAAAAAACCCAACCATGTACTTATAGGGTAGCTTTATGATACATGTGACCTTGGCTTCTGGCCTCTGATCAAGATGGATGCCTCTGGTATTTTCCCCATGTGGAGGGGTAAGATGAAGCCAAAATTAGATTAGATTAGATTAGATTAGATTACATATTAATCAAGCAATTTAGATTAGATCTCCAATGGTAAAGGAATCTGTTTTAGGGTATGAGAGATAAGGTTTACATTTAGTAGTAGGTGATCATCTAGAAACATATATATGAAAGTGTTTTTCTAATCAATTTTGCAGTGTACAAATAATGATGGAATGTTTTTTCAAGTTCTTACCACACATATATTTTGATATGCATCTCCAAGCACTTGCATTGCGGCGCTTACAGGCCAAAAATTCGACTCGTGGTCCAAAAAATTGCTCAGCAATAGTGATCTGCTTCATCCATCTCACGGTTCAGCTCATGGCTATGATCTACTCACCACCCTTTTTCCTTTTTTTTGGCCAGATGAGCCCTAAATTTATTTTTTTTGGGAAAAGTTTGTCAAATAATATGTTAGTAGTGGGGTCCACAAAACATTATTTTATATAGTGATCCAAATTGGTGATTCATGAGATGTAGAGAAGAGAGACAAAGTTGGCTTATAGGATGATACGAAGGGTGTGAGCCCCCACTTGTGATCCAAAATCATGGATCAACATTGCATATGTTCAACCAGTTTAATTTCATGTCCTTTGAAGTTCATATAATCATATTGTACATCGGGAATTATTGATTTATGCATATGTACACAATAATTTTTTTTTAATTTATCCAATATCTCCAAAGAGACAAGCACATACACACATTAGTACCCAAAGAAAAAGAGAAAAGTGTATACACACACACACACACATATATATATAAACTCCATAATGAATTTATATTTTCAGTTCTTTGAAGATATGGCTGTGAACGAGCCAAGCCATCTAGACGAGCCCTCACATTTGGCTTGGCCAAAGCTTGGCTCGAGTTCAATTTGACCAAAATTCGGCCCTGTTTGAGCTCAGTGTTCATGCTTGGGTAGCCAAGACCAAGCCTTGAGATTTTTGGCTTATCTCGATTGAAATTAATCCCTTATTTGGTTTGAAAGTAAATTGCACTATATTCATAGTTGTATTTACAATTGGATATCTATAATTTAACTTTAAAGTATACTATTGATCTCTACACACTTAAGTTGGTCATGATAGTTCTTTAATGTAAATATATTTCAAATCAATCATGTGAATAGTTGAATCATACAAAAAAGGATATAGTATGTCAAAACTCGGTTTTCTATCAAAACTAGCTTAGTCAAAGCTTAACTCAGATTCAATTTGACCAAGGTCGACTAGTGTCTGGGCCTGGCTAGGTTGCTTAATAATATAAGCCCCGCCAAGCCTAACCAATTGCTCGAGTTTGGCTTAGTTCGGCTTGAATACACCCCTCATTGAAGACATAGAAAGATGAAAATGAGTTTTGAATCTAAAAATTTGATACCACTTTCAAAAACAGAGTAGTTACATAAACTAAATGATGACGATGATTTTGTACTGTTGAATTTTCATTATCAGAGAACCATTTCCAAAAACGTACCCCTTTGATGGAAGCCATTACAATTTACAACACTATAGATTTAAGAAATAGAGTGTTCATCTGAACAACATTCTTTGTGGATTATAATACTAAGGGACAAATCTCAAGTAGGGATAGCGATGTGTCGGATCTGGGTCGAGTTCATCTGGATCTAGACTTATTAAAAATTTTTGGACCTAGAACCAAACCCTCTCTAGATCCGTTGGATCTGAAAAGATAGGATTCAGACTTACACTTTATGGGGTTGGCAGGTGTACTGGTCCTAAATGAGTCCTAACTGTTTTTCACATTAAATATTATTTTTTCTACATCCCAACACCAATTAACACATTATAAAGACAAATCATTGAATTTAAAAGGAGTAATATTTAATAAAATAGCATGCAAATGTTCTTGCTTACATTTTACACACCAAAAATAATATTTTAAAACAAAACACAAAGATATAGTCCATCAAATTTTAAAAGAGCGTAATAGAATAGTTCTTTTACAACCGGCAGAAAGCAAGTGGCTTTAGGGCTTACTAGTTTAGAGTTACTTTAACTAATTGTCTTTGTCATATTTTTTTTGAAAAGAAATTAATGGGTCTTAAATGGGTCTCGGATCGGTTCTAGGTCTGAAGAATTCAAACCCAGACCTAGACACAACTCACATCTCTTGAACCCAAACCCACTTAAAACCCATTGGGTCTCATTTCATTGGATCCAGGCTCTCTAAATTGGGTCACATCTGATGGGTCTAGGTCGGGTTTAGGATCCACTGCCATCCCTAAATTCTCAAGTCTCAAAGACCAAGACATCTGTAACTAATTAGGAATAGCAAAACCGAGATCTTATTACAAAAGTTCAACCTAAATTGGTT
>JACYFF010031959.1:93407272-93418149 GCA_017589665.1 Selenicereus undatus
ATTATTTAACCATTATCTACCACTTACGATGCTTTATTGCTAGTTTTTTTTTTTTTTTACTGAAGGGTATGTATTACCCTTGCCATTGTAACGATTATATGAGGATATGTGCAACACTTATATTTATTTCGCACTCTTTTTTTTAAATGAGCGAGTATTCCCCCTCCCCCTGGGGGGGAATCGTATGGAGGTTCTGGGAAACTATAGCGCCAACAGCAAGGTTTCAAGAACACTCACATCAGATTAGTTTGTGGGAAACTATAGTAATTAAGTTGCACTCACATCAGATTAGTTTGTGGACAAACGTTATATCGAAATTGAGTTGCTAGTAATTAAGTTGAAAGAACATCCTGTAATCTAAAATTAAAGAGATTACCTTGCGCTGGATGAAAGCTTAAAACAATAGATTGAGACCTCCAAATTAGGGCTGACAAAAATTCGGGTCTGGGTCGATTCAGGTCTTGAGAAATCGGATATTCGGACAAAAACTTCATACCCGGATCCTGTCTGGATTATAAATCGGACACTCTGGCTAGACCTGAATTCAGATCTGGACCCGAATGTCCGATTTCCAGACTCGATTGTCCGAATTTGTGATATGATTTTGGGACATTTCGACCGAAATTTTGTGTGACCGAACCCGAACCCGATTTTTAATTTCCAAACCCGGTTGTTTGAATTGTTTTTATAAAATTTTCTAAAGAAATTGGACTAAGATTACATATAAACGTAGTTGTTCGATGTCCAAACCTGGTTGTCCGATTGTCCAAATTCGAAATGGTTCAAAAATTCAAACAACCTGAACCCAAATGTCCAAACCCGAACCCGACCAGAATTTAAATTCGACCATGACCGGTTGTCCGAATTTTAAATTCGGACATAAATTTGGTGACCTTACTCGGTTTTTTTCAGATCGAACAATTTCAGGTAATCGGGTCAGACAGATTTTTGCCAGCCCTACTACAAATTCACCATCAAAAAAACTAAAAAAGGAAAAAATTTGTCACCAATCTAACCGATAGAACATAATCTTGGAGAAAGGTTCTTCTGCATGAAGTTCCCATGTATACTCCAAAGGCAGTGCTCCATTGAGACTTTAGCTCCAAACTCCGTTCCCGTGCAAAACCTAAATCATGCACACTTCCACTCCATTGTAGACAAGTTAACATAGTAAAGATAATTTTCAAATATAAAATTTCCGGATGATATTTTTGGTCAAAAAATATGAAATGCTACTTCTAAATGCCAAAAACTAATATTGTTAGTTATTTAGGCCGTGTTCAGCAACAGCTTTTTGGGCAGCGTTTAGCATTTTGACCTAGTCAATACATTAATTAATTAATTTTTAGTGTTCGGTAACATTTCAAGTAGCGTTTAGCGTTTTAAGTAGCGTTTTTGAAAAGCTAATAGTATTAACGTTTGACCTTTAAAAGTAGTGTTTCATAATTTTTAGCCAAAAAATATCCTTTAAGAATTTTATCTTTGGAAATATCTATATCCTTTTATGTCAAATTACATTAATCAGCTAAAATAATTGCTAAATTTACCGAACACATTAGTTTCAACCGCTAATCTAAATAGCTATCCGCAAACAGTTACATTAGAAACGCTATCCTCTATCTGAACCGCTATCCGCTACCTGAACCACCATTTGTTATCTAAACAGCTAATTAATGTAAATTGACATAAAAGGATACAAATAATTTCCAAAGATAAAACTTCCAAGGATACTTTTTAGCAAAAAAATATGAAATGCTACTTTTGAAATGCCAAACGTTAATACTATTAGCTTTTAAAAAACGCTGCTTAAAATGCTAAACGCTACTTGAAATGCTAGTCAAAACACTATGTTACCGAACACTAAAAATTACCTAATGAGTGTATTAATTTAGTCAAAACGCCAAATGCTACCCAAAACGTTGTTGCCAAACACGCCCTTAGGCAGAACACTAAACGCTACTCAAAACTCAATTGCTAAACATGGCCTTACTAATTTAAAATTTTGTATACAATTTGGAGTAATTTACCGGGGGGGGGGGGGGGAATTTATGAAGACATGAGACATTACAGCAATATAACAACGTATAAACCCATAAAAGTAGAATCTACACAAGGAGTTGTAGTATGATGAAATATGATTTAGGTTATCCCAAATGAGTCCACCAATGGCTAGAACTGAACTGAACACCACAACATCAGCTCCTCACCATTGCTGGGATGAGGCAGGGACCTTGTCCAGTGTCCAAACTTTGTTGCCACTTTCATGCCTTTTGTTCAGTTCTATTATTTATGAACTCCAATAGAATTCCAATGTGAAGTTATAATCCTGCCAACTAAAATGTAAACATGATAGAAGCCATAACTTAATTAAATATATAAGATCATTTAACAGAATTCAAATCTAAGTTCATACATTGATCAAGAATGTAATTATATCTGGTGGGAGATATTTGCAGCCAAATGTAACGGCCTTATCCTAAATTTTAGAAGACCCGGGTCTATCAGACCAAGCCAATCGCTGTCTGATACTTTGTACTACACAATCCTTTTTTTTTTTGAGCCCTTAACTTAGCTTTGAGTACTTTGTAGGAGATATCTTTGGTATAAACTTCAGCTGTCGAGGGAGGAATGAAGGTGTTGAGAAGGCAGGCAAGAGAATCCCAGTGGTTCCTGTTTAGGGAGTCCCCAACTAGTATCATCCTTTGGTTCCTTAGCCTTTCCAACATGTCTCTTCTGTTATGCCTTCCTCCCCAAAAAAGCAGAAAGATTCATAATCCATGCTTATTTGTCGCATCCATGAATGAATAGAATCAATATGCACCAATTTCATATAGATTTATAACAAGTAGACAGATAGATATACATAAATAGATAGATAGATAGATCATACCCGTCCCATACCTATTTAATCAATACCGTCCTTGTACCCGCCCTATATTAAACTCATATCTGTTTGTTTAAAGTTTTAATTTGTTACTTGTACTTTGAGTTTGACAGTATTCAAGACTTCGGTGGGACATGTTGACATGTTATTAGAAACTGTAATTGTCAAGTGCTAATTTACTGCTTTGATTGACAAACTATTAGTTGTGTTCGACATGATATGATATGTTATGTTATTAAAAGTTTGGTGTTAATGTGACATATTGACTATTTGATTTTAAATATGGGTACAAAATAGATTTTTTTTTTCTCTATATGTAAAACTCGCATATTTGCTATATCCTATGAATATGAGTTTGGGTTTAATTTTACAATATCCAATAAAAAATGGGCATTGGTGAAGATACAGCTAAATCTACCTATACCCACTTCATTGCCACCCATAGTTTTGACAATGTAGACAACTTATATGTATAATCACGTCTGGCAATCTGAGACTTACACGTACGACGTTGAGAATGCATGAGTATTGAAGAGTCAAAAAAAGTACAGATTAGACCAATTGAACGCATGAAAATATACGGCACAGCCTTAGATCAACTACAAGTGTTTGGAATACGCAGCCTGAGACTGATACATGTGACCAAGTTGATGTGACAATGATCTCATCTCGCAGATGTCAAAATATAAGACGAAAAGAAAAATACATAATTTGCTGTCAGATAAGGGAGTGCTATCATTTGGAAATCCATTGAAGAAGTGAATTTTGAAACATAATGGTGGAACATAGAGACCTAATAATGATGTATACGAGTTTTTAAGTTACGAACTTTGCATCAGTCCACACAGCTTTTTGCAGTTCAATTCAACGAGATCTTCGTGGGTTGACAATCAACAAACCATATTAAAAATTTCCCTGTAACACAGTCCACTGTCGAGCTCTGGAATGTAGTGTAGAAACATATAAGGCTGGCTCTATGACATTGCCCCTTGTTGTCTACCTCCTTGATCTTCGATCACTCAAAATTCAACTATTACGACTTGTTTATCACGTTTCCAACCCTGCATTAAATCACAGACACATTAAATCATATAGCTGGATCAACTCCTACTTGGTTACCTAACCTTCAAATTGAGGATGTGTCCAACTGCAGAAAAACTTTTTTACAGGGAAAATGCTCTGTCTAAAGGTTGTGTGCGCTTAGCGTGTGCTCCTTTTAGATCACAACTCTCTTGGAACAAGAGGATCCAAGATTTTAACTTGCTTTGCCAATTGAACAATACCGTTGATTTGCAAATGCGGAACATATGCAGCAATTCCCTTACAGGTTCATCACCTGACTGCATCAGCAGCTTGTCATCAGAACCCTAGGTGTGATCAAAATCTGGCAGCATTCTAGCTGGTGTTATCAGGCTGAAAATGTCTGCCCACAATTTTCAATTTTAGGGCAAGAGCTACGTTTACATCATCTATTAATTGCAATTATTTATGACAAACTCTCCCACCTTCTCAGCAACAACTAACAAGTACTATGTACCCAGTTGCTCAACCGTCCACAATCATGAAAAAGACCTTGGACAAATTGCAGGACCCATCTTTGCAAAATCCTATGCCTCATCCCATGTAACCTGCAGAAATTTCTCTTTACATTAATTACTATGATTTACGAAAACCCTCCGCCATAATGGTAGTTCTAGATAAGGCAGGAATTTAAGGAAACGTACTTCACCCTTGCAAATGCGTTCTCCAACATTTTCAACTTCTCAAAAAGTAAAGGAAAACACATGGGTACCTTCATTCCTGGCAGATTGGGTTGCCAATGCTGTTGCGCATCATTCCTCATGTGTCTGGTAGCTCATCTATCACTGGTTTATTATGCAGTAGATGCAAGTAGTGGAAATGAGGTAGATCTTCTGGTCTTGCTCGAGTTCAAGGCTAAAATCACTACGGACCCCCTTGGGATCATGAGGTCATGGAACGATACAGCCCACTTCTGCAACTGGTTTGGCGTTACCTGCAGCAAACGCCACCTGAGAGTCACCAAATTGAACCTCTATTCCTTACAACTGGGAGGTTCCATATCACCCCATATTGGGAACATGACCTTCTTGAGGACTGTTGACCTGGACAACAATAGCTTCATCAACGAAATCCCCCCGGAAATAGGCTATTTGCGAAGGCTGAAGCTGCTATCTCTGTATAATAATTCATTAAGGGGCGAAATTCCATCAAATCTATCCAGGTGCACTGAACTTCTTGTTTTAGCCCTTCAGAATAATAAGCTTGTAGGAGAAATTCCTAAGGAGCTTGGCCTCCTATCAAAGCTGCAGTATCTTGAAGTAAGCGAGAATAATCTAAAAGGAGAGATACCTCATTCACTCGGAAATCTCTCTTCACTTAGCACCCTCTCTGCATCAGTGAACAGCTTGTCTGGGAGTATTCCTGAGGATCTTGGCCAGTTAAAGAAACTTGCTTTTTTGGCACTTGCAGCAAACCAATTGTCTGGCACTGTCCCTCACTCAATTTTCAATCTCTCTTCTGTTACACTATTGTATCTAGGGAATAACCATCTCCAGGGATTTCTCCCTTTTGACATGTTCATCAATCGTCCAAATATAGAGTACCTATCTATTGGGCAAAACCAGTTTACTGGGTCCATTCCTACTTCGCTATCCAATGCTTCAAATCTAAGAGCTCTGGACTTGGAAGGTAATTTTTTTACAGGGAAAGTGCCCTCTCTTCAAAAGTTGAGTATGCTGAACTATCTCTTTGTAAGTAACAACTCTCTTGGAACAAGAGGACCTGATGATTTGAACTTTCTTTGCTCATTGACCAACGCCACTGATTTGCAAGGCCTGAAGATAGGCAGCAATGATCTGGGAGGTTCATTACCTGAATGCATTGGCAATTTGTCATCCAAACTGTTAGAATTCCAGTTGGATCATAATCACATATTCAGTGACATTCCAGCTGGTATTGCTAATCTTCTGAACTTGATGTATTTCTATGCAGACAATAATAACTTCTCCGGACCAATTCCAGAATCTCTTGGGAACTTGTCAAACTTAAGTGAACTTTCAATGTCACGCAATAATCTTCAGGGAGATATTCCTCCAAGTCTAGGGAAGTGCAAAACTTTGCGAAGGTTGAATCTTGCAGGGAATAATCTTCAGGGAAACATTCCCCCAAGTCTAGGAAACTGCAAAACGTTGCAGTTTTTGGACCTTTCAGTGAATAATCTCAGCGGTTCCTTACCCCCACAAGTAATTGGTCTCTCTCTAGTTGTCTTCACTATTGAAAAGAACAACATACATGGGAGAATTCCTGTGTCATTATGCAATGCCACCAAGCTTGATATTATTGATTTAGGGGCTAACCACTTAAATGGCACTATTCCTCATTGTCTAATTGCAATGGCTTCCACTCTTGGTGTGCTGGACTTAAGTGGGAACAATATAGGTGGCAATGTCCCGAATGAATTCAGAAAAGGCTGTAGATTAGAAATGTTGGACTTGTGTTGGAATTTTCTGCAAGGACAAATTCCAAGATCTCTTGTCAACTGCAAAAATCTGAAGCTTTTAGATCTTGAGAATAACCAACTCAAGGACACGTTTCCTTGTGAGTTGAGCGCCTTGTCTCAGTTGCAAGTTCTCGTTCTGAAATCCAACAAGTTCAGTGGAAGGATTGCCTGCCCAGGGGAAGATTCAATTTGGCCATTGCTTCAGATATTGAACCTTGCTTCTAACCGCTTCAGCGGTGAGATCACTTCACAATTTATCTCCACAAGGAGGTCGATGATGGCTGGAACAAAGGAAATGCAACTAGAACCGGACGAATTAAAATATTCTTCAACTTTAGCAGGTGTGACCCTCCAAGATCTACTAACCCTTACCTTCAAAGGCAATGATTTTGAATTGCAGAAGATTCCAAAGATCTTCACCAGCATAGACTTGTCGAACAATGCTTTTCATGGGGAGATACCTAGAGAGTTGGGGAATCTGAATGCTCTCATAGTTCTCAACCTTTCTCACAATTCTCTGTCAGGCAATATTCCATCATCGCTGGGGAATTTGAGCCAGCTTGAATCGTTGGATCTGTCGTGTAATGCCCTCAGTGGGAATATACCTCGAGAGCTTGTAAAATTAAATTTCCTCGAATACTTGAACCTGTCTTTCAACAAATTGGGAGGGCCAATTCCAACAAGCACACAGCTTCAGTCATTTGACGCATCTTCATACAAAGGCAACCCAGGACTATATGGCCCACCGCTGACACCTAGACAAGCTCCAGGATCAATACATCCGTCAATGCCTTCCACATCTCCGGATGAATCACAATGGGGTTCCAACAGCCAAGTGGAGTGGATGTTGAGGGGTGCTGAGGTGGGGCTTCCGGTTGGCTTGACCATCTTCATTGTGCCTCTCCTTTACTTCAAGAGATGGAGGAGATGGTACTGCAAGCATCTGGACAGACTTGCTATGAAAATCATCAGAGCCAAAAACCAAGCAAGGGGAAGAAGAACAAGAAGAAGAAGCGAGAGGCAGCGGCGGCAGAGATTCTAAGCTATAATCAGGGGTCAACTGCTCAAAGGTAATGACTAATGATGAGTATAATTCTCTGTTTCAAATTCTTCAAGTATTTTTTGATATACTTCAGGTAACTACAAGATGTTTACATGACATGTTTAAAATCTTCAAGTATTTTTTGATATAATTCAGGATACTACAAGATGTTTACATGACATGTATCTATGAGTTCAAAACTTACTAAAACATAATTATATGTTCACTTGATCTTTACGTTAGTTGATGATATGACATATTTGTTGAATTTGAACATGTTTTTCAGTATGCAAGTTTAACTAAGCATTTGATCAGCGCATATTAAAATGAATTATTGGATTGCTCACTTTGAAACTAATGCTTATGAACATGTGAGTTATGCAACGGTTTCTGATTTGATTCAAATGATGACTACATAGTCAAGATAAAAGGATTTCCTAAATCATCACAAGTATGGTATACTAGTATCAAGTTTGGAAAAGCTTCGAGTAAAGTATTATAACATCATTCCAAGTAGTAGTTGGCCCCCAAGTTACCCTCTGGATTCATAATTTTCCTCATGCAGTTTTCTTGCATTCCATTGCAGGGGAACTGGCACCATAATGGCGAGGACGTCCGAACTCGAAAGGGTTAATTACTCGATCTTTATCCTGTGAGGTTTTGATTTGTGTGTTCGCGCACACATCTGTGTTCCTCCCTTTTTATTTTCATAAAGAAGTTTGTCCTCTGTAGTTGTTTGTGTTATGTTGCATATGAAACTATAAGCTAAGTTGTGCGTTTGAACTATTTCATTTTATTGGTTCATAAAATGCATACATAAGAGGGGGGGGGGGGATGCTTATGTCAGAAACGATAATGCAGGAGTTCGTATGGTAGTATCTATTTTGCTTTATGTGTGTACTATGCATAGACCTTAGTGTGTGTTCCCCCTCCCCCTTCCTCTCTTGAAGAGCTTTTGGTGCACAACAACAATGATAAAGAACTTGTATCAGCTCATTAATCGTACCTGGCAGTTCATTAGCTCAACACCCAATTCACTGACGGTGCACAACAATAATGATAAAGAACTTGTACAAGCAGACCTGCATTCATAAGATGAATTTGTTAGAACTCTTTTTAAACTAGAGGACCTGATGACTTGAGCTTCACCAAACACAGAATCAGTTTTCGCGCGGACCTCTGGCCTAATGTTTCCACTCCATTGCTTTAGCTTCGCTGAACAGAGAATTAACAGCAGAGAATACCAGAACCTATTTTGCTGTATTCTATTGGATCAGATGTATTATGGATTCTCGGTCTCACTTTTCTAGATACTGAGGGTTATAGGTAAAGTTCAGCAAGTCAGCGATATTTCTGGCAGGTGTGAGTTATGAGCTTGAGTCTCAGATTTTGAATATCACAGGCCTATCAAAAGGAGAACTACCTACCAAATATTTGGGGGTTCCTCTTAAACCTGAAGAATGAATAAAGCTGATTGTGCAATTTTGGTTCAGAAGATAATTGGTAGGGTAAGCTGTTGGTGTACCAGAACATTGAGCTATGGAATTTCATTTTAAATTCTAAAGCAAATTTCAGTTCTCATTTCATTGATTTAAATTGTAAGAAACATTTCAATCTTAATTATTCCAAAATTTTCCAAACTTCGCAATTCCCTTGCTCCTTTCATCTTCAACCTAGGGTTCTTCTTCCCCCTCCTCAAGCTCTTCAACGGCAACATCCCAAATACAAAATCAACCTCTAGACTCTTTTAAAATACAGCAAAACTTGCTTAGTTGCAACTTAATCAAGCTTATATGAGTACATCACCCACAAATTTACAACCATAACCAACTCTTTCATAAACACCCATAAACATCGAATCATTCCAACCCACAATTATCATAACAAAATTAGGACTTGCATTAAGGAAACACTTATTTAAGCCAAGAAAACACGCTTATCGACTAAATCAAGGAGAAAAACGGTCAGCAGAGATAGACGGGATCGAAGATTCCACCTTAAAATAAGCACGAAAATAGGCAAGGAAAAGCGGAGCACGGATGGTGGTGGGATGTTGGTGCTCCGGCCAGCGTATGGCAGCGCTGGCGCCGGCGGTCGGCCCAGCACTAGCAGTGGCTGGCATGGCTGAGCAGAACAAGGGAGGGCAGAGAGAGGGAGAGAGACTGGGGTTTGACTTTTTTTAGTGCGAAATAAAATAAATGTGGACTCTTTTTGACTTAATTCCCCTCCCCATCAATCATATTACAATACAACATTAAACTCGTCATTTGTTATTTAGTAAATTTAATTTTAATGTTTTTGTTTAGTTATTTTATAAATATGTATTTCTTCGCAAATGTTTATAAATATATGTTTAACATTATTTTTTTATGTGTTTATTTACATTATTATTTTAGTTTAATAAAGCTTATGTAGACAAATTGTATAAATGATTTTAATAAATTTTTTTCTTGAACAACATAACTTTTTGTAAATATGTGTACTTATATTTATTTTTATGTATCAGATGATTTAATACACATCATTATGAAATCTTATTTGGTGGCCAATTTGTCGTTTTAGCTAAACCTGGCAAAACTGGCTTGAGATCCACAACCCGAACCCAGATCCAACTCGACATCTAAAATAGCATAATTCAAAAGTGAACCTGAAATCCGAATTGATCCGAACCGAACTATATTCAACCTGAAACTTTTTACAAAGTTCTTTATTTTTGCATGACAAGCGTGTTGGACTAAAATTGATTGACTCGAAGTTCACCCGACCCGAAACATTACCAGACCCAAAATTAACACGCCCCGTATCCGAACTGAATAACCCATTTTTCAGGTCTAGTCTTGGTCATACAACAAAAATTGAAATGAAATGTGCGCACTTAACTTTATTAATTAAATTATGATTAATTAAAGTAACTAACATAAATGAGTCGAATATTACAACGTTCATGACTTGCACTATAACTTAATTACTCTTGCGATCATGATGATGCTGAGATTGAACTTGAGATCTCTTACGTTAAAAGGTGTTGATCCCATATCGAGCAACCATCTCATAGTCAAGTTACAAATGAAGCATCTAACTAGTGGCTGAGCCACGCCAATTCAAAGGGTGTCAATTAACACCCCTTGATTTGGAGGAAGAAAAAAAAAATTGTGTTATAGAAATTTTGGAAAAAAAAAAGAAACTAATATATATATGAAGTAATTACTACACTAAACATAAGGTGTAAGGTAGCTAAGTGGTTTCTATGCCTAATTCCTCCCCCCTTTTCATCTGTGGTTGTGTGTTCAAGTCCAAACTTCTCCGTAGCTCTGTCTTTCCATTTCTATTTTTAATTTTTTTGCCCCTTTAATTTTTTGGTCACTTAAGTTTTATTGCAAATTATTTTCATTATTATTATTATTATTATTATTATTATTATTATTATTATT
>JACYFF010031959.1:93426427-93446649 GCA_017589665.1 Selenicereus undatus
AAGGGATGCCAGATTAGGGTGAGTTTTTGGCTTGTAGTTTTCACCGATTTTTTTTTTTTGGTTTATTCCCGTTCATAGTCATAAATTTAGCAACGTGAAAAGTGAAGCAACCCTCAACAGAAGTACAATACTCGGGAGCTGTCAGCTCCATAACAGAGGAATGCAGATGAACATCCGATCGTACAAGACAAGCAGCCAAGTTAATCCCTTTTGGATGGCAAACAAGATAGTCAGTACAAACCCCAACTGGGAGCTAGCAAGAGGGGAGGAAATTCACACAACATCAAGGTTGTGCTAGACGAGAATATACCTCTGCCTCAAGCTTGGGGAGCTTGAGGAGTGGGCACAGGTGCTGAGCAATCCTAGCTTTAAGAATACGGGAATGACAAATTCAAGAACATTGAAGAATTAAAATTATCGTCTTCAGGCCATAACATACTAGCGACACCAAACTTTATGTATTCTGAACAGCTACAACAACAACAACAACAACAGCTAAAATATTCAAATCTTTAAAAGTCATAGCCTCTAGCAAAGCCCGCACATTCATTGAAAAGATGCATACAAGAAGGAATAATATACACATAACAAGACCAGAGTTTTTGCACTATGTAAAGACATTAAACAGAAAAAACTTACCGTCCCAGCAAGCGCATAGGCAACCACGAGTGGAGGAGAAGCAAGATAGTTGGCCCGTGTCAGTGGGTGAACACGACCTTCGAAATTACGGTTACCAGATAGTACAGCTGCAGCAACAATGTCTGCACAGGAATATATAAATAAGAATGTGTGTCAAACCTTAACTGCATTTTTCCTCTACCCATCCAATTCCAAATGGCATGGGTCTGTGTCAGTTGGACTCTTCAGCTGTCTCAAGTACCCATGTCGGACACTCGCCACCTGGGCATTGATACGAACACTCAACCTTCCATTTTAGACTAAAAATCTACAAAAGCCTGGAAAAAAAAAGCCAAATCCAACACGACACTTGTATCCGACATTCGAGACTTCAACATAGGTATCACTGAGTCTGAGTAACAAAGTATGGGACTATTTCCCAGCTTCTCAAAATTTAAAGATGCTCTTCTATAGCTGCTTCTTTCTCAAAGCTTCATAGGAAATGTTCATATTAATTGATCACCTGTTTAGTTAACTGAAGACTGAGACTACATTTAAGTGACTTTGCTGTAATCATCTGAAATCTATGGTCTGAAACGGAAGGTCAAAACACAGAGTAAATTATGTGATAAAATGACAATATCATCCTGGAATATACATATTTTTTAAATAGCCATGCAAATGTATAGACCATAGTGAGGGTACATATGTCCAAATTTTTTGTATGCTACAATTTCGCAATGATATGCAATTATGTATGATTCAATCAGTTGAAGTGCAAATGTTTTGGGAACAAAGGGTCTCAGTAGTTTTCCCAACTTAAAAAAGCTACAGTACCCTCTGCCAAAATAAATTAGTTGTTTACAATAAAATCCAAAGCACTACTATTCTAAACCTCACTTTCTATTGAAAGAAAAAAAAGAAAAAGAACCCTCAACCATGAAATAATAACATGAGCAACAGATAAGGATCTTATCACCCAAAAAAAAGGGAAAAAACCATCTACACAAAAGCTGACCATTATCTGAGATTGCTGCAGACACTGACTCGTCAAGATCCCCAGAGTTCCCAATACATGTTGTGCAGCCATAACCAACAATGTGGAAGCCTTGCTTATTCAAGTACTTCTGCAAACCACTATTAACAAAAAAGCATACCTCCACTGTAAGTTCATCAAGGAAGCATGACGAGCAACTTACACGAGCAGAAATGCCCTCATTTGAAGGTCAAAACATGTACCTCTTGGCTAGATACTTTGTGACTGCTCCAGAACCAGGGGCAAGACTTGTTTTAATCCAGGGTTTCACCTAATGAATCAACAAAATGAGAGCTTTGCAGGACAAGCTATTCTACTAAGGGCAGATGATGATAGCGAAAACAAAGGAAAGAGACTAGAAGTAGAAGCTGAGTCAATACAGTGGGTTAAAAGTCAGCAGGCATGATTATGATCTATAATTACCAGAATTTTGGATGCCTATGTGAATGTATTTTGTTTATTTTGAGGCCAAGGCCATCCCCATCTACAAAGGGGGAGGGGGGGTAACCGACTCCGGCAATTACTGTTGTTCAAAAGCCGTAACCTTCAACATGCAAGGCAAGTACTACACTTGTCCAAGAGATAAAGACTGTATGCCAGTGACACAATTTTAAGCTACTTCAGGCTTTCAGTCAGGATTCTAGCATGTCGATCACCAAAGAGTTGGACACAAAGCACATTCCCAATCGTCTGTAATTTTGCAGCTAGCAAAATCCAACCCAAAATGCCACTGAATGAACCTAGGAGTTATCCATGTCAGCATGAAATGCAAATATATAAGTCGACAAGGGAAATTTAAAAGACTCATTAATGGCAACTTAGCAAAACACTGAAATAAATTATGTTGAGAACTCAAGGGCAAATAACACTGATGCTAACAGAAGATATTAATGCTGCAAAACACTTCATAAGACGAAGCATTATGATCAAACTTAACAATATAATAATAGACATACTAACCTCTAACCCCAACTCACAAGCTTTCTTAGCAACCAAACCAGCACCCAGCATGACACTGGGGTTTGATGTATTTGTGCAGCTTGTGATAGCTGCAATGACAACACTGCCGTGCTTTAACTCAGCAGGCTGGCCATGAAAATCAAACTTTACAACCTTGTCCTGCTCTTCCTTCGGGATGCCAAAGCCCTGAACGAAGTTAAGATGTCACAGTGGATGCATAGAGAAGAACACGATTAAGGAAATGTAACAATAGGCTATTGAGCAATGACATCAACAAAACCAAAATGAGGGGAGGAAGTAGCTGAAGTTTGTGAAATGGAGCTACTGCTTACCTTGAAGCCCAGTTTGTTGTTAAGACAAGCGTGCCAGTCAGCCTTCATTTCTTTCAGAGGCACTCGGTCATGCGGCCTGTCAAATGAAGTCATAGGGTAGCCAAAATCATAAGACATACAGATGATGTAGAACAGCAGACAGGCATCACATTGACTATTTGTAGGATGATGCATATACCGTTTTGGTCCTGATACACAAGGCTCAACATCTCCTAGATCCAACTCCAAATAAGATGAATACACTTTTTCTTGTTGATGCTGGGTTACAGATACAAACTTTTTCAGATTAGACCCCATAAACCAATAGAAATCTACACAGCACAGTAGAACACTGAGAAAATGGTGCTTACCTCATCATGGTCGACAAACATTTTGTTAGCACGCAAGTATGACTCAATCACGGACACCTGTAATTTAACCCCCCCCCCCAAAAAAAAACACATGCAGACTGTCATAATCAACATGGAGATCCTTGTTTAGAAAAACAACCAGTAGAAAGATGTGTCTGTATGTTTCAAGTGTGTTTGCATGTGCGTGTGTCAGAGACAGAGTGGGTGAGAGGGAGAGGGGGGGGGGAGGGAGAGGGAGATCTCACAGTCTCATCACTTCTTCCAGTCAGCTTCAGATAGTCCAAAGTAACACGGTCAACGGGGAAGAATCCCATGGTTGCTCCATATTCAGGAGACATATTGGCAATGGTAGCCCTGTCAGCAAGTGACAATTGGCTCACACCCTGGCCTGTATAAACCAAAAAAAAAAAAAACAGAAAACAAAAAAGCATAAGTCTCCTTGCACAACGATACTGCTAAGATATGCCTACAAACAACCATAGGCAAATTACCATGGAACTCAACAAACTTGCCCACAACACCATGTTTCCTCAGCATCTGTGTCACCGTCAACACCAAGTCTGTGGCTGTGACACCATCACGCAATTTTCCAGTCAACTTAAATCCAACCACACCAGGTAGAACCATGCTCATGGGCTGCAAATTTGAACTCACTCATCATTAAAAAGGGAAATATGCTCTCCATTCGACCATTCCTATTTAAAAGCTCTCCTAACGCTAGCATCAGAATAACAAAGGCCATGAAGGGAAAGACAGAACCAAGTGTCACATCAGGTCAGGCCACAAACAGCAAAAATATGCAAGTCAGCATTAACATGTTTCATTTTCTTTCCCGTTTTTCTTTAAGCAAAAGGGGGAAAACAAGGGTTAGCAGGCGAGTCCGATGTCCTATCCATCACTAGTTAAAAAGGAGCTGAAGAGCTGAAGCAAGCCAACAGAGGGGAGTACAAGGTTATGCCCTAAACTCATCATGCACAAGGAGCTCATTAGTCACTGTCCATGATCCCCTCATGGAATTCTGAGATCAATAGGATTAGGAAGCTCATGGTGCCGCTGTCAAAGACAAAGGTGCCAATTGTGCCAAAAGCTCTTGCATATATGGGCCCAAATATGCACCAACTCCACCCCCCCCCCCCCAACCCCTCTTCAGCATCTTCCTCAAAATGAGATCAAAAGGAAGTCATCAGAACTGGTATTTTGATTTGCTTAAGAATAAACAGACTAAGCAATGAGATTAGAAATTTTACACCAACCCCGCATACAAGACGAATGGCATTATGAAGAATGAAGCATGATCTCCCGTACCTACTACGGCTACGGTTAAATATGCATGCACATCAATGAAATATTCAGAAAGGTAATAAGGCTTAATAGCTGCTGGAAGATATCTGCTATGCATTCAGACTAGGAATTCTCTAGAATTTAGATGCGCAACAATGCAGAATTTACCCTCACAAACTCACAAAGAACAATCTCTCCTCTTTCTCAAAAGCTTTCAAGCATCAACTCACATAATGTAGTTTATTTCGCCTTTTACTTGATGAAGCTTTACATCGAAATCTGTTGATGATGGAAAGTAAATAAACCAAGTTAGCCACACCCACCTGACCAAGCATGGCAGCCTCTGCTTCTATTCCTCCAACTCCCCAACCAGCAACTCCCATACCATCAATCATAGTTGTGTGGGAATCAGTACCAACTACACTATCAGGATATAAAAGCCCATCATCGTTGAAAACTACCCGTCCAAGATACTCCAGATTAACCTGTCATCACATGGTAAGACAGAAATCGGATAGATGAGAAGGATATGGCTTACACTGTCCAGAAGATTCCAAAAATTAAAAGGAACAGACCCAAATAATAACCCTTAATTCATTAGCATAACACCACTAGAACAAAAAATTTCAAAATGCAGTGACAGAAGCTACACTAAAATTTAGCTTTACTTGTGCTTTCTATTCCCATTGCAAGTTAGGATCCAATTTGGCCGTGGATTTCAAATTCATGATGGGAGACAAGTGCGAAAGGAGGACATCGTCTTCGTACTGATTGGACTAAAGTCACCAAACTACAAGCACAAGAACAGGAACATAAAACCAAATGGTAAAACTAGCAGAAAATGCATGCTGAACCTTCCATTAAGAAGCACCCCAACAGGAAGGAATGAGTGATGCAAGGAGTAAACCACATCTTGGAAAGAGCAAGCACAGCGAATTACCATATCAGAAGCACCTCACTTGAAATTTCTAAAGGAAACAGGCTCCTAAAACATAATGCGAAATTTATGACCAAAGCAGAATTTTTCAGTACCTGGTGCACAATACCAGATCCAGGTGGAACAACAAGCATATTATGGAAAGCAGTAGATCCCCATTTGAGAAAAGCAAACCTCTCCCTGTTCCTCTGAAATTCAAGGTCCATATTTGCTTGCAGTGCATTCTCAGATCTAGCTACATCAACTTGAACTGAATGATCAATGACAAGGTCAACAGGAACCTGACATGCAAACATAAACTTCACATACATATACTTACATGCATAAAGTAGGATAGATAACATAAGATCCTTAAGTTATTCACATCTTGTAAAGATTAATGAGGCTCAGAATGGCAGTAACACTGTTGTTTCTCCCCGGCTACCACATTGAATAACTTATATATCAAAAGCTCGGCCGCAGTTATTATGTTATTACTTTTAAGTTTTAACTAACAGAAGATGTCATCAGAAAAGAAAAACCAGCGACTAATCTTGCTGGAAGCACTCTAAGTTTATTCACATCACGCAGAGAACATAATTACGTACTTCCATGAATAACAACCTTTGAAGCAATTAATTGTTCAATTATTCACATCTGACGAAACAACTTGCCTCAAAATAGCAGCAATATTGCTTTTTGTACTCTTACTTAGTACATTGTATCCAACAGTCTGACCAGTGATTTTCAGCTACAGGAAGGTCAGGAAATGAATGAAGAGATGACTAACCAGTGGGTTAATCTTATTGGGATCACCATTGAGGTTCTTCATAGCATCCCTCATTGCAGCCAAATCAACCACTGCTGGCACTCCAGTAAAATCCTGGATAGAAAATTACACTTCGGACATCAGCTCACAGACGACACAGGCTGACAGGCATGCTTGGTAAAAAAAGAAACTTCCGCAAGACTCAAGTAACAAACCTGTAAAAGAACACGAGCAGGCTTGAAGGGGATTTCAACTTGTTTTGGTGAAGTGTTCTCCCAGTCGATAATTTTCTCCACATCATCCTTGGTGACTTGGAACCCATCACAGTTGCGAATGGCAGACTCCAATAAGATCCGAATAGAGAAAGGCAGCTTGTCTGACACAGCAAACACAATCAAGTGACATCGGTATACATATCTAAGTACTGCAACAACTACTATGGCAATATATATAATGGGTTGTTCAGGTGATTACCTATTCTTGTATCATTCAAAGCTGGCAGACTATAGAACTTTCCGAACTCACCACCTCCAGGTTTTGGTAGACTTGTGAGGATACCCTTGAAAGGATGCTTAGAGGCTGAGAATTAACAAACAAGCGGGCAGCAGTTACATCAAGAGTCATGCACGACAGGGTTCAAAGAAGCAATGTGAAAGAGAATATCAAAGTAAAATCCACTTAGCACCCAAAATATTTCCAATATACTAACCTCTGATCTATTTGTTAAGAAGCAGGGGCACCAACACAAGAGGCAGACACAACAGAAGACCAACGTATTGGCGTGCAGTTTCTCAAAAAGACAAGTTATGACACATCCAGTGGTGTTTGTAATTGTGTCTTTATTCTGTATTTTTGTAAAATAAATCAATAATATCAAAAGGGATGTGTTCAAGTGCAGACAACCACAAATTTTTTACATTGTCAAAGAACGTAAGAGAGTGTCATTGTCCGACACATGGTGACCAAAGAGTCACAGTCAAAGAGAGTGTCCATGCTTTTCATAATCTATAATTAGCAAAGCTAAAGTTAGTTCCACTAAATCACAGCCATGGACACCAGCATATATGTAGTTTCAAGCAACGACACACCCAGTCTTTTCTAATGTGAATACTCACTATAAACGGCGAATGTAGTAGTTGTATTCAAGCTGAGGAACCAGATTTAAACTTGGGCATAATTGACTTCACTCGTCATCCAAACAACTATAAGTTCCACCATAATCAGCAGAATTTGAATTATGGCATTGAAAACGGTATCCATTTCCAGATAACAACAATGCTGTTCAAATACTTGGAAAGTGGCACAGAATCTACAGCTACTGGACAATTCCGCCAAAACAACATAGTTCATTTAAAAATGCATTGTTAATGAGAAAACAAACGAAAAAAACACACACAACAGAGATATTATCAACAATCGATACAAACGTGCAAGTTAATCAGGCTATACTTTAACAAACACAAACCAAAACATTTCTTTGTTCATCTATGTATATACTTAATTAGCTTTTCCGAATAATCAAACGCCAGCGATTTCACTAATAACTGATACTCTGTTTTTCTTTATTTATTCCAGTAAGCTGCACAAGAATCCATCAATCAAAACTCCATCAACAACCACAAACCGATCCATTCCACATGAAATCAAACGACAAAAAACACTGATTCATCCACACCAAAAACAGCAAAATTATCAAGAATTCATAATAATTTTCCATTCATTTTACCCATGGTAGCGATATTGCGCTGAAATCGTTCGATAACAGGAGAAGCAGCAGTTCGACACTCAGCTCGGAGACTCAACGGCGACTTCCAACCAACACCGTAACTCCACCGGAGAGATCGCAGCGGCGACGGAAAGCTCACCGTCCGGCGACCGGTAATCCGAGTTCCGGCGGAGTGAACCCTAGTCGAAGAAGGCGATGAGAGAGAAGACAGTGTGGAGGTGAATCGGCGGCGTGCTGCTCTGCGTAATGGAGATGATGTTGAAGTTGAAATTTTGGTAGTAGTTAGCATGATTTTGTAGTAGTTTCCAGCGATAGAAAGAGGGAGAGTGTAGAGAGAGAAAGATGAGGAAATTGAAATTATTGAGAGTTTTGGATTTGGTAATTTTGCCAGAAATGGGAATAAAAATTATGGAGAAATTTGAATAATTGTTTGGAATTGTTTGGAAATTCGATGAACAAATAAGAAAATTCCAGAGACTGGGAGAGAGAAGGAAGAGAGACGTAGGAGACTGGCGAGAAGAGTGGGAAATGACGAGGCATGGCGGGGGTATTTTTTTGTTTTTGGATAAAAATATGACTTGCCATTTATATGGTGTGATGTGGCCCAAATGAACTTGATCATGTAGCCGTTGGTATTTGGTTTCAAGTAGACCTGATCAAATTTAAGAGTCGAGTCGGGTCGGATTGAGGATTAGGTCCTGAAGATTAGCAGATAGGATTTTCTTGACCCTGACCATACACTCATGTAAGTCTGCATATCCCTGACCATGCGAGTACCCTTAAATTATCAAATCAGACCTGGTCCTCAAACCTTCCCATATAGAAAATGAGAATTTTTTTACTATGTTTCCTTTTTATTATAAAGCTCAACATTAAACATCTTACAAAATAAAAGGTCAAACGATAATGCAATACTCCAATGAAGCGTATCGCAACTACAAACATTCTAATGCGTAATTTAGTGACTAAAACAATATAACGATTAGTACAGTAAAGCGACTACTCTAGACATAAGAGATGGAGTATTAGAAGGTTACGAGCCAGTGAGATTTAGAGAGGTGAATCGGGGGGAAAGATGCTAAAGGGATATGGAAAAGTGAAAGCGAAAAAGTTTTAAACAAATAAAACCGAAAGTATCTTATTTTTATTTTTATTTTAATTATTTTTAAAAAGTGAGGGTCAGCGAGTTGGGTCAGAGAGTCAAAACCTTACCCAAGTTTGGCCCTTATCATAATCGGGTGCCCTCAATTTGAGAATCGAGGCGAGTCGAAGACAAAAAAAATTGACTCATTGATCAGGTCTAGTTTTAAGTAAGATTAATTTCAATTCGAGTTATACTTAAGTTGCTCGAATTTTGAACCATACTTAATTTAGTTTGACTTAATTTTGATTTAAATCGACTGATAAATGTTGCCTCAAGAGCAATGGATAAAAGGACGGTTAAAAGACTTCACCCATTTTTATTATTAATGAATCTTGCTAAGCATCATTAGATGCAGCAAAAAAACTAATTCTTAAACTGTAATAAATGTGATGATGATTAAAACTACTTTTTACTTGATTAAAATATCTTTTATGACTCGATATTCCTATTTTGTTTCGCAAAAACCTAATGTAGGAACCAAAAATTTATTTGTGCCGTACCAAAAATAAAATCAAATTAATTAATTGGGTAAACTCTTTTAATTAATTTAATCAAATCCAAATACTCACAAGTCAAACCCAAAAGACTTACAAGTCGAGCCCGAGATGAAGCCTAAATGACTTCCAAGTCCAGGCTCAGTCAAAATTCAAGTCAAAGCTTAAATCGAGGCTCAAGACAACTATCAAGTCAAGTCACGACCTAAAGCCTGAACAACGTCCAAGTCAAGGCACAGTCAGAGTCAAAGTCAAAGGTCAGAGTCAAAGGTCAAGACCTACGTCGACTCACAAGTCAAATGTCAAAATGACTCTCAAGTCAACCTCCGATCAAAGTTCGATACAACTTCTAAGTCAATGCTAGACCCAAGCCTGGGAGATTCCAAAGTCAAAGGCAAAGTTAAAGCAAACGAAAGTGAAAGCAGTCTAGGGTAAAACCTGATTGAAAAGCCTAAGACCCAGGTTAAAGCCCAAAATCCAAGTCAAGGTTCATCTTGACTTTCAAGGGGGAGACTTCCCTATAAATAGGTCCCTACCCCCCTTGATTCAAAGATTGGAAAAATTCATCCCAAAAAGAAGAGAGAATCAGAGGATTATTGTATTCATAGAGATTGTACCTAATTCATTCAATTGAATCTATAAAGATTCAATCTTTGTAATTTTGCAATTATAAAATTTGGCACCCCCGGTGGGACATCTCTACCTTTCATCTCTTTCTCCTAAAAGATCAAGACATTCAGGTCACAAGAACATCTTCTTCAACGAAGCCATGGCTACAAAGAACGTTACAGCGCAAGCTTCAAAGAAGAAGAGCACAGGATCTCTTTCGTGCATATCCTGTGGAGCGAGCGTCACTTCTAGCAAGTGCACACGCACAATGAAAACCAGGAGTATGGCAAAAGCTGTTGCGCCGATCGCTTCTGGGCAAGCTGTGCCGCCCCCATCCAAACTCCAAGACTTGAAAACATAGCAAAAGGCGTTATCTTGGATGAGTGAAATTCAAAACCTCCAGCTTCAATCTCCACTCTGCAAGGTTGAAGACTACCACAGTAGTGACTCTTCTTCGCCCTTACCAAAGAGGACGCGCATGTTAGAGATTAAAGTTGAGTCCTCCAAAACTATTTTCATGCTAGCCATGATGACAGGCATAACCACTCTGGAAGAGGAAATGGCTAACATGAAGGTCACCCTAGAAAAATTCACCAGGGAGAATGAAGAAAAGGAAGCGCATCAAGCTTCAAGAAGAAAAGATTGCTAAGCTGATTAGGAAGTTAGAAAAACAGCCAGCTCAATCTTCCACGAAGGACTCAGAAAGTGAGGACTCAGGAAAAATGTCCATCCACACTAAAGCCTCTAATGGCGAGAAGTAGTCAAAAAAAGGCGCTACCCCTAAACATGCCAAGTCCTCTGGATCAATTACCATTGAGCAAATCCAAGACTTGATAGCAAATGTTGTTAAGGTGCAACTAAGTGAAGGTTCGCATAGAACTCACGTATACACCAAGCCTTACACTAAGAGGGTTAATGCTCTTCGCATGCCCCACAATTACCAACCCCTCCCGATGGCGACCTTATGGTGAAACAGTTCGTCAGGACGTTGAAAGGTATTGCCTTTGACTGGTATACTGACTTAGAGTCTGAGTCCATTGATAGCTATGAACAAATGGAGCAAGAGTTCCTCAACAGGTTCTACAGCACTCAGCGTGTTGTCAGCATGATTGAGCTGACAAACACAAAACGCTGGAAAGATGAGCCAATTCTTAACTACATCAACCACTGCCGCACACTTAGTCTCGAGTGCAAGGACCGGTTGTCTGAAGCTTCCGCCATTGAAATGTGCACCCAAGGTATGCACTGGGACTTGTTGTATGTCCTACAAATGAGCAAATCTAGGACTTTTCAAGAATTGGCGAGACATGGAGGTGACGACAGCTAGTCGTCGCACCAACTCCTTTTATTCTACTGAATCAAAGAAGGACAAAGTTGAATTTGAGAAGAATGTTAGCTTTTCTAAGGGCATGACCAAAGAAGCAATGTCCACCTCTACAAGCTAGCCAATTCGCATTATGGGAAAGCCAAAACTAGGGGGCAAGAAGAGCTCGCCGTTCAAGGTTGAGACAAAGAAGCATCCCACACTAAAAGAGCTTCAAGAAAAGAAGTATTCATTTCCCGACTCAAATTTGTCAGGCACGCTAAATGACTTGCTCGAGAAGGATGTCATCGAATTGCCCGAGCCAAAGCGTCCAGAGGAAGTTGGAAGGACCGCCGACCCCAAATACTGTTGGTACCATAGAATCGTTAGTCACCCTCTTGAAAAGTGCGTTACACTCAAGGAGCGCATCATGCGACTGGCTAAGGAAGGAAGAATCATTTTAGATTTGGATGAAACAGCAGAAGTTAGCACGTTATAGTGCAAGAGGCTGATGAGTTAGATTCTGAAATAGACCTTACTAAAGCACCAGAGGCCTCAAGAGAATACTTTACGAGGAGCTTCTTAGATAGTGCGGGTCTACACAACCTCATGTTTCGAATTTGACGATAACGAAACGAATAAAGAGCTGAATGTCCCTCCTAAAAAAAGTGGTGATGGCAGCATCCTGCCACAACAACGGAAAGAAAAGAATGATAGGACAATTTTAATCTCGTCCGTCAAGCAAGCAAATGTCGCAGCAAATCCAGCGGCACCAGTCTTCATGTGCATTCCTAAATCCCATCACAAGGATAAAGAATTACCATTTTGTAAATGTACAAATCCTAAAAGTGCAACCAAGGTTGAACGCAAGTTCAATAAAGCAAGCAAATTGAAGAGGGTAACCCAAGCAAATGGACCAAGGCTTCTCTTCCTGATTTTGTTGTCTCTTCTAAAGGCTCGCTCCAAGAAGAAAGTGAGTTGTCAAAGATGCGCATCAGCAATGGGTTTGATCGTAATGCGCACAAGTTAATGAAGAGACTTCAGCCAGCCAGCATCTTTGCGGCATGTGATCGAAGCTAAGCCCTACGGACTTAACAGTACGCAAAGGGTCATACAAAGTCAAGGGGGCAACGTCATAACGCCTAAAATCGGTCTTGGTTATGTATCGCCCCAGCCTGTAAGGATTTTGGGATGATGTTAGGACAAGCAAGGCCTTACGCAATATATCACATTTGACACGGTTGATGATGTTGAGAGTGAAAATGCTAAAACCAACCCAAAAACGTCGGTGTTTGACAGGTTGTAGCTGTCAACGTTGCGCCAATGCCTTTTCGGCACTTCTGTGTTTAGCAGGTTGGGAAAAGGCAAAATCCCGAAACCCTCTGTCTTCCATATGTTGAAGAAGGATGAGCAATCTAAACTCTCAGTTTTCACCAGAATCGAAATAGGTGAGACGTCATCAAGCACACCGCCCTCACAAAAAAGAGATTCAGCGTTCAACCACCTCGACAAAACAAATGAAGTCCAAAGTTCAATTCCTTCACGCATAAAGCGTGTTTCCACTTTGGATCTGAAGGTGGATCACTCGCTAAAAGTAAAGAAACGTGTCCTAATTCTCACTGGCCATAGGGCTAAGGCCAACTCAAAAGAAAGAACTAAGGAAGAGGAACAAACTTCTTCCAGCTGCGACACAAGCCAATATGTTGGCGACTTCCCTTGAGAAAATGCTGAATTAGCTCCTGGGCAAGAGCCTAAACTGTTCACCACCACAAAAATTTTAAAAGGGGCTTGATCCGCTCCTGAATAAAAGCTTAAACTATTCAATCAAAACAAGAAAACTCCCAAACAAGAGACTAAATTATTTGTACATTAAAAAAAGAAGACTCCTGGATAAGAGACTAAACTGTTCGCATATTTAAAAAAGAAGACTTCTGAACAAGAGACTAAATTGTTTGCACATTCAAAAAGGAAGACTCCCGAACAAGCGACTAAGTTGTTTGCAGATTCAAAAATAAGACTCCTGAACAAGAGACTAAATTGTTTGCACATTCAAAAGAAGACTCCCAAACAAGAGACTAAATTATTCGCACATTAAAAAAAAAGACTCCCGAACAAGAGACTAAACTGTTCGCACATTAAAAAAAGAAGACTCCTGAACAACAGACTAAACTATTTGCACATTCAAAAAAGAAGACTCCTAAACAAGAGACTAAGCTGTTCACATATTCAAAAACAAGACTCCTGAACAAGAGACTAAACTGTTCGTACATTCAAAAAAGAAGAATCCTAAACAAAAGACTAAAGTGTTCACACATTCAAAAAAGAAGACTCCTGAACAAGAGACTAAACTGTTTGCACATTCAAAAAAGAAGACTTCCGAACAAGAGACTAAACTGTTCGCACATTAAAAAATAAGACTCCTGAACAAGAGACTAAACTCTTTGCACATTCAAAAATAAGACTCTTGAACAAGAGCCTAAACTGTTCACACATTAAAAAATAAGACTCCTGAGCAAGAGACTTGTTCACACGTTCAAAAAGAAGACTTCCGAACATTTGTTTCTGATTTTGATTCTTGGTGAACAGTGGGCAGTTATATGCGTAACTCTTGTCCTAATTGCTCAAATTATTGTACGATGTTGTTGAACTTGGCCATATTGTGTGGAGTGTTTTTTTATAACGTTGTTCATTTTATGTCTTAAAGTTTAGTTCAATTATTTCGACAATATTGTTCAATTACCTAAATTGTTCAAGAAGCATAATGGTAATGTGTTATGTGTTTTAAAACAAGTGTTATTTGTTATCTAGAGAAAAGGGCATTATTTCCTTCTATGTTTTGACTTGGTAAGAGGAAGGAATAATGAGCATAATTGACAATCGTATTCCTAAAGCAACAGTTGAATGGAAGTATGAAGACTGTCATCATATTATGGTAAGGGCTTCTTTGTTTGTCAACACATTATATGAGAGGAATAATGAGCATACTATGTCTTATATTTTTTTTAGGTTGATAATTTTCATAAGTATATGTACAAGACATTGCATCCAATCACATTAAGATCAAAGAGTTCGATACAGAATATTTGGAACTGTCCTGGCAAGATGAAGTGAATGTCCATGACTACGGTATTTTTGTGATACGTCATATAGAGTCATACCAAGGACAACATAGTAGCTATTGGGACGCCGGCTTTGGGAAAAAGAATAAGGTGTGTGCTAGTGGAAGTGTTCTTTTCAATTTTTTGCAATTTTACTTTGCAATTCTTGTGTTCTCCATGAATACGCATCTCGTTTGATTTTCTTTTAATTATTTAGAAAAAATATCTTAGATTGTTGCGTCCAACGCATTATGCATGAATCTTAATGCACCCTCTAAACAAGCTTCGGGTGAATGTGTCTGAAACTGCAAAGAAATATTTTCAAGAAGAGCAACAGTCAATGAAAGCTACTTGAGCGTCACTTTAATTTTTTTTGGTTTATGGGCAACTATGCCATCGATAGAGAAATATTACTTATTAGTATTTTGAGAGACCCACTTTAGAGGGATACCTCTCGAATGATGTATTTCTGATTACAATCTTTGTTGGTAGTTATAAAGTTTAGACTGGGTTTAGCACTATTTTGACAGGTATTGGTTCTTTAGTTGTTCCTAATGAACCTTAATATTGTCCAAAAGTTATATAGGGAACTTTTAAATTGCTCAATATTTAAATTGCTCAATTTTAAAGTTTATTCAATGCAATGAATATTGGATGATATGTAAAGCATACAAATATATTTTTGGTCATTCTCTTAAACTGTTCGTAACTAACGCTGGGTTTGTTCTTTTCCTCCTTAATTGTTCATCTTTAACCACAATATGCACAAAAGTTAAACTTTTGTTCTAGCGGAACTTTTATTTTGATTTTTTTATATTGCCCAATTGAAGTTTGTTCAAATTTCGACAATAGATTGTTCAACATATGTTTTCATCTTACATTGTTCAAAATAAGGTAATCAAAATGATAGTTCAATAGTGATCTAAAAATTGTTTAATACTAAACTCTACGTGACAAAATTGATCAATTTTGATCTATTCATTATTCTAAATTAAAAACTTTGTTACCCAATTTCACACAAATCTAAAGGAAAAAGTTACTTATTTACTAAGTGTTAGGCTACTGTTAAGTTGGAATCTCTTAAATTGTTCGTAACTAACGCAAGGTTTGTTTTTCTCCTCGTCAATTGTTCATCTTTAACCTCAACATTGCACAAAAGTTAAACTTTTGTTCGGGGTGAACCATTATTTTGATTTTTTTACATTGCCCATTTGAAAGTTTGTTTAAAATTTTCCACAATAGTTTGTTCAACATATGTTTTCATCATACATTGTTCAAAATAAGCTAATCAAGATTCAAAATGATAGTTCAATATTAATCTAAAGATTGTTCAATATTAAACTCCACGTAACAAAATTGTTCTACTTTAATCTCATAATTGTTCAAAATTCCACTCAATGCTCCTAATCTCATAATTAGTGCTTCTAATTGCTGGCTGGATTTTTTTGAATGTGATTCCTCTGTACAATTACTTGTGCCCTCCAATCGTGGGAAATGTTTGGATGCAAGAATGAACCGCCATTGGTGTGAATATTGGTATTGCACTTGTTGGATGAACAAAAATACTGTGAAGGGTATGGTGTTGGTGGCATTGGTTCCTACAATGAATACAATGTCCCACAAGGTTCAAAATATTTTTTTATTGGGTGAAAATTGCATAATTCAACTTTATTTTACATAGTTACATTGATTTGACCTGAGCCATATGATGATGGATATGCATAAGCAGTAGTTGATGCGTTTATGGGTCGAATGCATGGATGATAAATATCAATGTCAAAAAAAAATAGCTTCATTAGTTATGAAATGATCATTTATAAAGACACTAGTATCACTTTGAGATAGTACCTATGGGAATGCTTGGGGAAAACATGTCGTAGCATAAGGAATATGTATTGAAGCTTTGGTTCCTTGCTCACATATATGTTATAAAAGATGATTTGGATATATCATGGAGGCAATATATGACACAATATTTGGTCCTATATATACAAACACAAAAATATTGTATAAAAATATTCCAATTATAAAAGACTCATAGTTTTAAATACTTACCTACTTGGGTATTTGAATACAACTTGTTGGTAATGCACTTGGTTCCTTGCTTATCTGCATAGACTATTTCCTTGGATGTTCATATATTATAACATTGATATTCAATTGTGATAACAATATTATTCATTGCGTAACTGAGATACAATTCCGGAAGTGCTTGTACCATTTGATGACTTGAGGTTTCTTTTCTTGGATTTAGCTTGTTTGCATTTTTTTCTCAATGATGCTTTTTTTTTCCCCTCTTGTTTCTTTCTCCTTTTGGCTTAGAACCAATAGGATTTAGAATTTTCCCAGAAGAATCAACTTGCTTTGATGCCACATTCTCCTCAGCATGTATGGATCCTACCTCTTGTTCAACCAACTCGTTCAGTTTGTTAAAGTACTCCTTACAATGAGCTCTTGCTTTGTGTTCATTTGGCTTGTTGTGATAAGTGTGTTCATTTTCCTAATCATTTGCATTTTCTAAGTAGATGAACAGTGAACATCTTGTTTTTTTGCATTTCCTACTCTGAGTTCATTGCTTTGACATTCTTTTATGGTCTTGCATCATCTCTGCAGGATGCACTTTTTCTGGAATGTTGGCAACACAGCATGCATGCATTACATGCAAACAATGCTTACATAGGGCATGTTCTTTTCGTAGTTCAATTGCAATTTACCAACCTCGACCTACTTCAACTCACTTCAACCCATTTCAACCCACTTGAAAAAAAAAAATATCAACTTCAACACAACCCTTTCATAATTTTAATAATTTGCAAACTATCATGTGAGATTTAATTATTCTTACACCAAAAAGTTCACTGTACTACTTTTTTGTAAATTATCGTACTTTGGAATTGTTTTATTTTTGTATTTTTGTACTTTTGTATTTTTTTAGTTTTTTATTTTTAAATCTTTACATTGTAAGTTTTTAAAATTTAAATTTTTGTATTTAATTTTTTTATTTTTTTATTTTATATTTTATTATTTTTTTGATTTTTTTGATTTTTTGTATTTTTATTTTCTTATTTTTTTTATTTTTATATTTTTTTTTATTGTTTATTTTTTTCAAATTTAGTATTTATCATTTAATATTTTTTTTATTTTTTAATTTAATTTTTAAATTTTTTAATTTTTTGCATTTAAATTTTTTGATTTTTAAATTTTCAAATTTTTAAATTTTTTTATTTTTTTATTTCTTCAATTTTTATTTTTTATTTCTTATTTCTTAATGCTTATTTTTTTTTGGAATTTTCTGTAGCTTTTGTTTGGAATAAAACTAAAAAGATAAAAAATTAAAAAATAAATACAACAAATTAAAAAAAAAACAAAAATACAAAATATGAAAAATACAAAATAAAAAATAAAAAACAAAAAAATACAAAAAATTAAATATAAAAAATTAAAAATAAAATAAAAATAAAATAAAATAAAATAATGAAAAATGCAGAATTATAAAATCATAAAATTAAAAATAAAAAAATAAAAATACTAAATAAAAAATATAAAAAATAAACAATAAGAAATAAAAAAATAAAAAAAATAAAAAATAAAAAACAAAAAACAAAAAAATAAAAAATAAAATATGAAATATAAAAAATAAAAAATAAAAAATTTAAATTTAAAAAATACAAAAATACGAAAAAAATTAAATACAAAAATTAAAAAAAATTATAAATTTAAAAATTTAAAAATTATAAATTATAAATTATAAATTATAAATTATAAATTATAAAATTAAATAATAAAAAATAAAAAGTACTAAATACTAAATAAAAAATACAAAAATAAACAATGAGAATTAAAAAATAAAAATAAAAAATAAAAAAACAAAAAATAAAAATAAAAAAGCAAAAAAATAAAAAAATATAAAAAATATAAAATGAAAACATAAAAAATATAAAATATAAAAAATAATGAACAAAAATTTGACAAAATTCTAATAACTTCATAAATTATCAGACATTAATTACTTTCTCATTATTTTGACCCAATTCAACCTACCACATAAAAAATATAAGAACTTCATCCCCCTTCAATCTACATCAACCCACTTTAACTTACTTCAACCTATTTCAACTCACCTCAAAATAAAATACCGACTTCAACCCACCTCAACCTAATTCACCCTTTTACCCACCCAATTTACCCACGAAAAGAACAGGCCCATAATATGCCAACTTCTGTGAACATTCTGTAGCTACATTCAATTATTCCTTGTCCTTTATTGCATATGATAGTGTGATGAAAAATTTGTTCGCCTAGAAACCACACTCCGAATATTCTCCCTAAAATGTTACCTTGCACTTCTTCATAGTTACAAGAGGCCCCATCAATGAATTCTTGTTCAAATATGTTGTAACAAGAGTGCAGACAGAGAGACCATGTTTGAGTAGGTCCAACGAAGGAAAAGCCATTTCTAAAATACCCTTAGAGTTTCTGTGATCTTCCCTATTCTCATTTTTCCTCCATTCTGAGACAGCCACACAAAATATGTTGTAGAAGTCGCAAAGACTTGTTCTCGCCTGCAATTTTCTTGATAGGGAGTTGTTAGTGGTTTCACTTCTCTGCAAAGATAATACTCCACCTGAAAAGTAGTTCTTAGAAAATGTTGGGCACCATTTCTCTCTATTCTTGTGTAGCTTCGTAAGCCAAGTGTTTCCCTCACAGCTATATGTTAAATGTCATCCTGCACTATACACAATTATCACATGTTAAATCTAATAGATTATCTAGCCCTGGATATAAGTTTGTTCAAAACTAATATAAACAACATTCAATTGTGTAGATCTTGGTTCAATTTAAGGAGTACAGTAAAATACTTCATCATATGAATCAATACAAGTTTGTTCATGCCTGTTATAAGCGTTGTTCAAAAATCAAAGATAATAACATGTTATAATTGATAAGGTTGATATTTACCTTTTCTGTTCAAACTCAGCCTCTGTGTCACAATGCATAAGAACTTTATTGAAATATGTAGCAAAGTCTTCCTTTGATCTAAGTGCCCCAATATTCTTTTTGGAGTTTTCAATTATATGCCAACAACACAACTTATGATGTGTCTCGGAAACACCTCTTGAATTGTTGTTGCCATTGAAAAAGTTTGGTTAGTCATGATGGTTATTAGGTGTTTATTGCTCTTAGATTTAAGAATGTGTGGAATAACCATATAAAAGAATCAATCTTTTCATTTAGTGAGAAGCCACACCCAAACATGACATTCTTGATATGAATAACCTATGATGGTTCATCTTAATGAAAGAAGCACATATCTTGTCATATTTGTTTGCTCGATACGTGGTATCGAAGACAACCATATCCCCAAAAATCTTATAATCATCAAGCATTTGTGTGTCACGCCAAAAGAAACTAACTAGGCTTCCATCAGGGTCAATCTCAAAGTCATAATAAAGCCCAATCTCATTCTCAAATCTTCTCTTATACACACACACACACACACACACACACACACACACACACACACACACATACATACATACTATACTATATATAAAAGCAATGTTGTAATGATGTGGAATTTTCTTG
>JACYFF010031959.1:93523015-93543136 GCA_017589665.1 Selenicereus undatus
GGCATAGATTGGGTATGGTTAGGCCACATACAAAACTAATTAGCCATTAAGAGGCTAATCACAATCCAAGCCCACAAAATCTAACAACTAATTATCACAAACACATCAAAACCTAAACTAACAAACAAGAACAACAACTTGAAGAACAAAACAAAGAAAAGAGGCATGAAACTATAAACTAATTCTAACAAGAAATCAAACATGAATTAAACATAAAAACTAAACGATTAAATCAAATCAAAACCAAACATATGAACTAAATTAACAAAATCTAAAACAAGAATCAAACAAGAAATAGAGAGAAAAAGAAGAAGAAGACTTACGAATTGAAGCGAAGAACTTGAAATCCAAGTGCGTCAATCCAAAATTGATCGAATACAAATCCTAATCTAATCTCCTCAATGGAGTTTTTATTGGCTAAAACCTAAACTAAACTACCCTAGAAATCGCCAGAGAGAAGCCCCAAGCGAACCTCGAGCCACCCTCGCAAAAACGCCCGAAGAAGGGTTAAATAGAAAAACCCTAGCACATCAAAATCCTAGTTGTCTACTAAGTCACGGTAAGTAAAGGTTTCGTCTCTTAACGCTCCCATAAACCCGAATAATAATCGATGAATTCATCGAGCATGTGGTGTGCATAGTAGAATTCATAATTACAGGCATGGAGGAAACAATGGTCTGGGGCTAATTCATGATTCAATAAACATAATTAGCTTCAATCCCAACCTAAGTTGGGAGACTAGCCACAAATCATACTAAACTCCAACAATTCAATAATCAACGTACTAAACATGATTCAACCAAACTCTAAAACAACAACGAAAGAGAGAGAGAATCAAAGAACAAACTTGGATTGATTGTTGAATTGAAGTAGAATTAATCTTCTAATATCGTAAATTGAATAAAAAAGAACAATTAAACTCTCCTAAGAAAACCCTAAAAACCATATCTGAGAGATACTCTCTAGTAAAGAAAAACAATGTATCCGATGCCCCGAAAACCGCCGTCCCAAAGAGTTTAAGTCGCAACGCCTGAAAAGGGGGGGGGGGAACACGGTCGTGCCTGGCGGCACGGTGTGGTCGTGCCACCCTGGTTGAGGTGGCACGGTCGTGCCACCAAGCAAGGGGTGGTCGTGCCACACTACTGGCCGGGATTTGTCGGTTCTTCGGCACGACATGACCGTGCCGGTAAGCGTGGGGTCCCCATGCCGAATATCTGGAACTTCCATGCAATGCTGAGTGACAGCTTTTGTGACTTTAAACTCGCTTCTTTAGCACTCCTTTCTACTAATCATCAACAATCCTTTTATTCCTTCAGTAGAATTCCTGAAAATACGAAAAGATGTCGAATGAGCGAAATATGTACTAAAGGAGCCGATTTGGCCCTTCCTCAACAAGGTTGAACATGAAAACAAGGGGAAGGGGGGATAAAACTATGCATTAAAGGTGGCCAAGTCAAGGTGTGAAACAATTTGAATATAACACGTACACTCCATTCCATGAAGGCCCCTACCCAAATGCAACACATCAAATGCCCTAATATCGAAGCACATAACAAGACGAGACCTTCCTCGATGAATGGTGAGTAAGCAAGACTGGTAGAACTTCATTTTGGGATAAAGTGGAACACTCCCCTTAATATGTTTAGAATATGTAATAAGGGTGCATTCAATACTCTATCCAATTAGGCAAACTACCATAAGCTTGGTAGAGTTCTCGATTCTCCACTAACTAATGCAAAATGCAATATGCCAATCATGAGAACTTTTAAAAAGGGTGTAATGGGGCCAAAGGTGAAAGAGTGAGAAGTTAAGTAAATTTGGAAAGAGTTGAGCTAATAGTCAAAGGACTAGGGAGCAAAAAATACTTCCATAACTTATATCGAATCAATGACTTCACACCGCATTTAAAACTGGGCAACAAACCCCATAGCAACCGCAAGAGGGAATTTAACAATCCCATTGTCATACCCCCATGCCAAACACTTTATTCATAACTTCTCTATTTCTTTCCTCTCTTTTTTTCAACATTTTTTCTTTTATTTCTTTTCTTTTCTTTGAGAAGCAGAAGCAAGGTACATGTGAATGGCATGGGATTCACAAACTCAAGGCATAATTCCTCCTTAGCAAACCACTAAATAAGCACCCAAAGTGAACCAACCTTCAAAGCAAACCCAACTCAACATGAAAGTGTTGCTCCACTAGACCTTGACAAGGATATAAGAAATATTGATATGCCAAGTGGGTAGTGCGTAAGGTGCAACAACAAAGACAAGGGGAAAGGTACAGTGGGCTAGCAAGGAGGATAGTACATATTAAAGGGTGGCTTTTTGGCTCATGTGGCTAAATGGAACAAAAAATTGTCTCAATCATATTAACACATGCACATGCTAAATGCGATTTCAAAGAGAACAAGACCTAGTTCTAGAGATGCAATCTTGGATGAGTCACACACGAAAGAAAGTATGAGACTATATGCAATGAATAGTAATTAGGCTCAAAGTCTCACAGGTAAGTTTACCACAGTCAAACAATTTACTCCAAGGTATGTCCCACTTATCAAGGTGAATCAAGTCAAATCACATGAATCTCAAGGGCAATATGACATACGATATAGGGTAGAGGAACTACAGATGGCAATGTTAAAATACAATTTCACAAAAATTTACACAATAACAGGCCACACTTCAACACACAAATCAACCTGATCCATCAATCATCACCCCTTGTATTCTCTTCATAAGAGGAGTTTTCGCACACTAAGAAAGCGGTAAAGGATATAAGGGAAAATGAAGAGAAAGGTAAGAAGTAGTACCTAGAAAGCTTATGAATATCCCCACTCGATCATTTCTCCTTTCTAAGATGCAAAATCTAGCCTATATGCTCTAAACTACATGCTCTAATAAACGAAAAATGTAAAAACAACCTAGTAAAACTATATGAAGTCCTATCTATATGATGTGAATGCTAGCGGTGTCCATCGACCCAGTCCTAAGATCCACAATTTCACCCAAAGAGCGACAAGCTCAACCCCCCTCCCCCTGCTTGAGATTTTCATTGTCATCAATGAAAATGACGCATTAAAAGAGCAAGGGCAGGGGTAAACTCAGGGATCGAACGGTGAAAATGGGAGGGACATGGGTGGGGCGACACACTTTTTTATTGTTGTTGAGAGAATAAATGCCTTGAGTTACCTCCCAAGAAGCACTTGTTGTAGGTCCTAAGCTCCACCCTTACCTCAGGAGGGAGATGACGGCAGGACGAAGAGGGGTGAGGTGATGGAAATGCAGAACGGTGGTGCGTCCAACACCTCTCCAGGGCAGAAATCAGTCATCGACGCTTCCCAAGAGGTGTCGTCCTTCCAAGTAGGCTCCCTAAAATGAGGAGTAGTCAGTGGAAGGGGAGAGGGCAAGACTGTCATCCTCATATGTGGTCTTTTGTCCCAATCACTTAGCTCGACTCTAGACATAGTTGGAGGAGGGTTGGAAAAAGGAGGAACTGCAGGGACGGACTGAGCACCAGGGGTAGGAAGAGGTGTGGACGAAGGGAAATAGAAATTGGCCCTTTCCCCACACATCGTGAAAGACACGGTGTCAGTCGGCACATCAAACACCGCCCCAGCAATCGTAAGGAATGGGCGACCTAAGATGAGGGGGACCGGGAGGTCCTCATCTGTGTCAAGGACGACGAAGTCACACGGGATGAGGAAATTGCCCACCTGGACTGAAACATTCTCCAAAATGCCTGCAGGTTGCCTGGTAGAACAATCTGCTAGTTGAATAGATATGTCAGTGGCTTGAGGTCCAATAGGTGTAACTTCCGGTAGAGAAAGAGATGCATGAGGCTCACGCTAGCGCCTAGATCACAAAGAGCTCTCTCAATCTGCATATCCCCAATGCAGCACGGGATAGAAAAGCTACCAGCATCCTCCAACTTGGATGGCGACCACCTCTGTAAGAGCGAGGTGCAGGATCCACCAATGGGGGCCACTAAAGCTTCCCCAGGTTCTTCCTTCTTGAACAAGAGCTCTCTCAAAAATTTTAGATGGGCAGGTGCTTCCTTGAGAGCGTTCAAGAAGGGGTTACTAACATAGATTCGACGTTGGGTATCAAGGAATCGTGCGAACCTGGGTTTAAGCTGAGATAGCTTGGACCATGCAAGCCTCTGAGGGTAAGGCACTGGTGGCTGGTAGGGGCAAGTTGGGAGTGGATGGCTAGTCTCCCTAGTAGAGCTCGGGTTCTCTTATCTCTTCTTTCCCCTTGTTCGTCCAGAATAAGGAACTGGAACTGCTCCTGGAGAACTATCACCGGGCTCCTCGAACCCCTCTTCCATCGCGGAGATGGAATTGACGTGACCTCGGGGGTTAGTCTCGGGCTGACCTGGGAGATGCCCCTAAGATCGTGACAGGTGGCTCACCTGTTGAGCGATCTGGGTATCCATCGTCCTCTAATGAGCGACCATGGCATCGAACTTGGAGGTCAGTAAATTGATCGATTCACCAAGACTTTCATTAGTCATGGTTTGAGTCACTATGAAGCACTCCATGAGACTCTCCAGGTGAGACTTGGGTTCAGGGGGTAGAGCGGGTGGATTATATGGAGCTTTGCTCTGAAAACTAGGTGGTTGTAGAGAACTCTGGGGGTGAGGGTTGAGGTTTTTGTAAAGGGGGTTTGGGTGACTCTTCCAACCCTGGCTATACGTAGTGGAGTAAGGGTTATTTTGTGGTGAAGGATTGAAGTTATGAAAGGTGTTGACGTGTTCAATGCTAGAAGGAGCATTGTAATACCCAACGTTAGTATGACCCTTTACACCACAGGTCTCGCAATAAACGTAGCCCCCCCATGGATGGCCCTGCAGAAGTGCCTCATGAGGCAGCCACTCAATCAAGTCGCTATGCTAGGGCGTCCACCTTGCTGGCCAAGAGTGTTACAGCATCCACCTCATGTCTGCCACCGCCCCTCTTAGGGGTGGTTCTCTCACCCGATCAGTGGTAGTTGTTGGAAGCCATCTCTTCCAACAAGGCCTTTGCTACGTCAGTAGACTTCCTCATAAGAGCACCGCCCGCTACAACATCTACTGAGATTTTTACTAACCGCTCAAACCCATTGTAGAATGTTGGATTAAGAGCTAGTCAGGAACTCCATGGTGGGGGCATTGCCGCTAGAGGTCTTTAAACCTCTCCCAGACCTCGTATAGGGACTCCCCGTCCTGCTGAGTGAAGGATGTGATATTCGTCCTTGTTAGGTGATAATTTGTTGTATTTTACGTGCCCTTTTTACCTAATTTTAGCTTGTATAATAATATATTTTTTAGAGTTTTTACTTGTTTTATTTGCTTTTGTAGGTAATAAATTTCAAATCGATCAAACGTCGCGAAAAGGAGCAAAGATGGGCAAACAGAGCAAAAGCTGGCAAGAAGGGACGATAGAGGGACCAAGCGATCGTGCCAGAAAAGTGGCATGGTAGGGCCATGTCACATGGCACGGCCGTGCCACGCTGGTACGGTGGGGCCATGCCACGTGGCACGGTCGTGCCTCCCCCTATTTGCCCATTCACTCGATTTTTCTATTTAACCCTCCTTCAGCGTTTTTATTCGGGGGTCGCTTCGGCTTCTCTCTGGCGATTTTTAGGCTAGGTTTTAGGTTAGTTTATCAAATAAAACCTCAATAGGAGGATTAGATTAGGATTGAAGATTGTAATATTGGATTCAACCTTTGGATTTCAAGTTCCTTCTATCAATCAAGTCTAAATTTTCTTCCCTTTTCTCTCTTTAGTTCATATGTTGTTCCTGTTTACGTTTCGCTAGTCTAATTCTTGTATTTGTTTTGTTTAGTTTAAATGTTTAGTTTTCATTGTTAATTCATGGTTATTGAGTTGTTTGGATTTGATTTATTTCATTCTCTTTCTTCTCTTGTTCAAGTTCATGTTCTTATTTGTTAGTTTAGGTTTTCATGTGTTTGCGATGTTTAGTTGTTAGTTTGTGTTGGATTGGATTGTGGCTAGCCCTTGATGACTGATTAACCTTGTTTATGTCCCAACCCTACCTTGTTTATGCCTAGAATTTAGATTTTTCTTTCACACCCGCCAAGTGTTCGATAAAATACTTTAAAGAGCTTTCATCCGTGTTTTGGGGCAATTGACTTATGCTGAGAGGTGAGGTCGATTGTCTACTGTGAGTAGAAAGAATAGTTGGGATTGGGACATGAAAATAGTCTCGTCGCTAACTAGGTCAGGGTTGTCAATCTTGTAGTTTAATTGAACTAATTCCATGAAAATAGGAGGTTAGAACAACTAGACTAGCTCATAACCCTCGAGAGAGGGCTTGGGTGGTTTTAAAGATGCAACTGACCATCTCTGAATACTAGCGTAACATGGGAATGTGAGGGCTTGACTTGATCACTTGGTTTATCTTGGGTCTAATCATAGCCCTTTTGTTTTTGCTTTAGTAGTTTAGTTCTATTTTCCATCCCCTTCGATTTTGCCTAGCTCGAGACACTTTAGTTAGTTCTGGTAGTTGAAAACACAACTTCCTACGGACGACACCCCAAGTACTCAACAATACACCTTGCACTTGGGGTTTATAAATATTAAATCCAAAAAAAAAATTAAAAATCAAAAATTTGAAAAAAATGAAAATGGCTATTTTTTTATTTACCTCAATTTGAGCATGAACCTTTTTACAATATTTATCTAGGTTGAATGATTATCGTGCGCAATATGTGCTTTTTGAGTATGAAAAATGGGAAATATGCGATACCGTGCTTGAGGGGATAACACCTGAGACTCAAGCCATCTTTGAGTCCATGTGCTATGGTGGTTTGGATTCGTTAGCTGTTGATGACATGTGAGATTTGTTTGAGTCTCTAGCTTGACATCAATGGCAATTTGATGATGCTAGGGACCCATATCATCACTACTCTTGTTACCCTCATGTGTGGTGCTCTTATTGCCAATCTTTTGACCATGATATGCATTCATGTCCCTATTATGATATCTCCGCTGAGTGTCATGCTAGACTTAGTGCCATGATAGGGAAAATGCACGAACAACATACGCGCTTTGTTAGTGAGATGGGGGAGTGCGACCTATTGCATGGGACCGACCCTAGTCTACCTTGCCCTAGACTTGAGGCTCGTCTCTATGATGATTGTGAGCCTTCCCTTGTCCTAGAGTCTAATGTTGTTAATGATGCACCTTTGACCGACCTAGGGGAAGTGTTTGACCCTCCCTTGACCCCATTGACATTTGTTGCTTCATCCATTTCTGGCACACCTATGGACACTAGCGTTAGTGACTCGATCTTACTTGCTTCTCCCCTTCCTTTAACTCAGTGCACGGTGTTAGAGATTGGCGAGACTTCTCGGGGTGATGCTAGTTCTGTAGAGGATGTTTTACTTTCTTGTTCAAGAGGACTTACATTGGTTGAGTCATATCTTGAGGAGGCTCCTTTCGAGGAGTTGTGTGATGATAGTTTAGTGGTTGGTGCCGCTCCTAGCATTGAGCATATCGACCCAATTTGCGCCGAGCCACTTGACCCCCATTTTATCGCCCTTACTTCCCACCAGGCCCTCTCACTTGCATGCATTCCATGAGTCCCTAGGTGACATTCAAGGGTATAATCCCTCCTTAGACCCTTATTATGCATACCTAGAGGACATGCATAGGAAAATTGAATGGACCACTTTCTTTTATTATTATTTCAATTTTTCTATGGTATTTGATAAGTTTAAGAAGGCACTAACTCTATTTGCTACATCTTTAGTAGTGTTCTCTGACTTACATCACTTTGAGATGCATGCAAAGGCACACGATAAGCTCTTACGAGCCTTGACGACATTCGAATTGAAGTCACAAGTCTTGAGAGACTTGGAGGAGCGGTTGATGCTCCTCCAGCCTCCTAGAGCACCATCTTAGCGAGGCCTAGTTTAGATGCACACAACACCTAACCTGGTATAATCGTTCTAGCCCTTCTCCTTTCTCCTCTTTTCTTTTCTTTCTCTTCTTTTTGTTTAGTTGTGGATATTATATTGTGATTAGTTGTGGATATTGTATTGTGTTTTTGTTGGTGATCATCTTGAGGTGAAATTTGGGATATTATTGAACCATTGATGGCTATGATCACTATTTTTGTGCACATTTGTGTTTTGTGATTGGTGGTGTTGATGGATTGGTATATCCTTGTTTTTGGTGGTTAGTTTTATATATATGTGTGATCTTATTTTTGATTTGGTGAGTGTTTTGGGGAGAGTGTGCTAGCTTGTATATATGTGTGCAGGTTTAGTGTTCTTGTGTGTGTTTATTTTGTTTTGTGTGTCTTGTGTGTGATTTTATTTTCTTTGTTTTTGTGTGTTTTGGGATTGATGATGACTCTCAGCTCCCAATGAGGACATTGTGAGATTTAGGTGTGGGGAGTCATTTACCCTTTTATTCTTATTTTTGTGCAAATTTATCATTTTTTGTGCTAATTTTTCAATTTTTTATTTTCTTTGCATAGTTTTTCTTTTTGGATTTTGGGGTCATGTACTATTTTGACTAACTTTGATCCCTTGTACCTTAACTATTAGCGTGTACCTAAATAAGTTGTTCATGATAGATCTCTGTCCCAAGTGTGTCACTCTTCGTCCCAATTCTAACCCCAACAGTCTGTTATAGCTATGTAATCCGGTCCTTGTGTACACTTCATCATTATGTTAGGATCTTAGTCTTCCATGATTGACTCTCCCACTTGTTTTCGATATGGCTACTTTAATTTTTGTCTACGTTCAAAAAAACAAAAAAAAGAGGAAAAAAAATAAATAAAATAAAATAAAATTTGGAATGACAAGTATCCCTTTGAGGCATGCACCACTGGACGTTACTCTTTGAGGCACGTGCTATTGGGTGTTACCCTTTGAGGTAATACTACTACTGGAAAAGCTTGCTTCCCTTGTTAATAAGTTAATAATGTAGTATGTGTCAGTCAGGTGGGAACGAGTTTAATTTTGGTAAGCTTAAGTGCTAGGATGATGATACACTTACACACCGAGTACTAAGATGGATTCCAAGTTTTGATATACAGTGGAGTGAAAAATTGGTACTTTGATGTCATGTATGTGGATAGAGAGTCTTGATATGTACACTCTGTTTATATACAGGTTAATATCTTTGCTGCATTGGTGATTTGGTTGGTTATAATGCGTACAGTTTTTCCCCTTGTATAGATATTTGTTCCTTGTTTGTATATCTATTTTGTTTTCTTTGTTTTCCTTTCTCCTTTTCCACTTATTTTTCTTTTTCAAGATTTTGTGGGTATATCTTCTGCAAACCCTCACGAGACCTCACTCGTCCATTTGAGGGAACCAAGGGGTTTCATGGGTTTGTTACATACGTTAAATGCAACCGTGATTCCTACGACAGTGAGTTATGTCCTTATGTTAGTTTTTATTTTGTTTTGCTCAAGGACGAGCAAAATATAGGTGTGGGGGGTATTTGTTAGGCGATAATTTGTCGTATTTTATGTGCCCCTTTTACCTAATTTTAGCTCGTATAATAATATAACTTTTAAAGTTTTTACTTGTGTTTATTTACTTTTGTAGGTAATAAACTCCAAATCGAACAAACGTCGCGAAAAGGAGCGAAGACAGACAAAAAGAGCAAAAGCCGGCAAGAAGGAAAACAAGGGGGGCCGAGCCACCGTGCCAGCAAAGTGGCACGGTGGGGCCGTGCCACGTGGCACGGTCGTGCCTCCCCTCTGTTTGCCCGTTCACTCGATTTTTTAATTTAACCCTCCTTCAGCGTTTTTGTTCGGGGGTCACTCTGGCTTCTCTCTGGCGATTTTTAGGCTAGGTTTTATGTTAGTTTATCAAATAAAATCTCAATAGGAGGATTAGATTAGGATTGAGAATTGCAATCTTGGATTCAACCTTAGGATTTCAAGTTCCTTCTATCAATCAAGTCTAAATTTTCTTCCCTTTTCTCTCTTTAGTTCATATGTTGTTCCTGTTTACGTTTCGCTAGTCTAATTCTTGTATTTGTTTTGTTTAGTTTAAATGTTTAGTTTTCATGTTTATTGAGTTGTTTGGATTTGATTTATTTCATTCTCTTTCTTCTCTTGTTCAAGTTCATGTTCTTGTTTGTTAGTTTAGGTTTTCATGTGTTTGCGATGTTTAGTTGTCAGTTTGTGTTGGATTGGATTGTGGCTAGCCCTTGATGGATGATTAACCTTGTTTATGCCCCAACCCTACATTGTTTATGCCTAAAATTTAGATTTTTCTTTTACACCTGCCAAGTGTTCGATGAAATACTTGAAAGAGCTCTCATCCATGTTTTGGGGCAATTGATTTATGCTAAGAGGTGAGGTCGATTGTCTAGTGTGAGTAGAAAGAATAATTGGGATTGGGACATGAAAATAGTCTCGTCGCAAGCTAGGTCAAGGGTTGTCAATCTTGTAGTTTAATTGAACTAATCCCATGAAAATAGGAGGTTAGAACAATTAGATTAGCTGTGACCCTTGAGAGAGGACTTGGGTGGTTTTAATGATGCAACTGACCATCTTTGAATACTAGCGTAACTTGGGAAGTTGAGGGCTTGACTTGATCACTTGGTTTATCTTAGGTCTAATTATAGCCCTTTTGTTTTCGCTTTAGTAGTTTAGTTATATTTTCTATCCCCTTCGATTTTGCCTAGCTCGAGACACTTTAATTAGTTCTGGTAGTTGGAAACACAACTCCTTATGGACGACACCCCAAGTACTCAACGATACACCATGCACTTGAGGTTTATAAATATTAAAACTTTTTCCTTAACAGTCCTCAGCTTGGCAGTCTTGCCAGGTGGGAAGTATTTGCTGATGAAGGCCTTTGAGAGAACATTCCAAGTGGTGAACAAGTTGGGATCCTCGTTCTGTAGCCAGTCACTGGCTCTATCCCTCAGTGAGAAGGGGAAGAGCCTCAGTCGAATCGCGCCAGTGGACACTCCGTTGAGCTTGATGGTGTCACACTTCCCAAGGAATTTGCGAAGGTGCATGTTGGGGGTTGTCCGAAGGGTGTCCGCCGAACTATTCCCGCTCCACGAAGGTGATGAACGCGAGACTGAGTTCAAAGTTATTAACTTCGACCGTCGGGTTCACAATAGATAATGTGATACCGACGCTTGTGGCAGGGTGTAATCACGCAAGACCCTCTAGATCTGGTCTTGCCCTGCCATCACTGCTCCTGCTTTCTTCCTCTTTCTCATTTCTCCGCTACGCCGGCGTGCTGCTACTTCTATCTCACGATCACATGGGACAAGGTCTTGATCCTCTTGACTCCTCTTGTGCATACAAAAGCAAACACTATAGCTATCGTAAAATGTATCAAGCAAAAGGAAAGGAAGGGGTAAACTACAAAAAGGGAAAATAAAGGTCTAGTCTAGAGTATCCTAACCAGTTCCAATATCGAAAGGAACAAGGTCCCTAGCAACGACGCCAAAAACTTGTTACATTAAATTACCGCAAGTGCACGGTGCCAATCGTAGCTAGCAACGGCAAGTACGGATCGTATTTCACAACAAGCTTGCTTTCGATTACCGACTAATTTAAATGCTCAATCTAGACCACTCAAGTTGTAAGTTTGTATTTAAACTACAGGGATGTTAGCAACTAAAGAATTGAATTAAACAACAGAGTATTAAAGTATCTAGGTTGAGATATCAGCACGATTATGCTAATGAATCAGTCATTAACCCCAATCAAACGGAACTAAGCATGTGTTTATGAATGGAAAGACTATCAATTAAGCCCATCTCCTCCCTCTCTCAAGGGTCGAAAACTAATCCTGCAACTAAAGTCACCTATTTTCATGGGACTAAAGGTTGAAGGATTACAAAGATATACAATCTTTGATCCCAACTAAAACTTCAATTATTTTCATATCAAAATGTTAGTTGTCTACTAAGTCACGCTAGGTAAAGGTTTCGTCTCTCAACGCTCCCCTAAACTCGAATAATAATGGGTGAATGCTCTTTCGAGCATTTCATCGAGCATGTAGTGTGCAGAGTAGAATTTATAATCGCAGGCATGGAGGAAACAATGGTCTGAGGCTAATTCATGATTCAATAAACATAATCGGCTTCAATCACAACCTAAGTTGGGAAATTAGCCACAAATCATACTAAAGTCCAACAATTCAATAATCAATGTACTAAACATGATTCAACCAAACTCTAAAATAACAACGAAAGGAAGAGAGAATCAGATAACAAACTTGGATTGATTGTTGAATTGAAGTAGAATTAATCTTCCAATGTCGTAAATTGAATCAAAATGAACAATTAAACTCTCCTAAGAAAACCCTAAAAACCATCTCTGAGAGATACTCTCTAATAAAGAAAAACAATGTATCTGATCCCCCGAAAACCGCCGTCCGAAAGAGTTTAAGTCGCGACGCGTGAAAAGGGGAGAAGCATGGCCATGCCACCCTAGCTGAGGTGGCAAGCACGAGGTGGCCATGCCACCCTGCTAGTCAGCATTTATCGGCTCTTTGGTACGGCACGACCGTGCCGGTAAGCGTGGGGTCCCCGTGCCAAATCTCTGGAATTTCCGTGTGACGCCGAGTGACCGCTTTTGTGACTTTAAACTCGCCTCTTTGGCACTCATTTCTACTAATCATCAACAATCCTTTTATTCCTTCAGTAGAATTTCTGAAAATACGAAAAGATGTCGAAGGAGCGAAATATGTACTAAAAGAGGCCGATTTGGCCCTTCCTCAACAAGATCGAACATGAAAACAAGGGGAAGGGGGATAAAATCGGGGCCAAAATAAGGTCCAAAAATAGGTTTATTATCATGCCTACTCCTCTTTGGTATCTGTCTTATGCTCTCCTCATGAGTGCATGTATTCCTTTTCCTTACCAGAAATAAATTCATAAAGGGGGGGGGGGGGGCCACATTTCTTTGCGTACTCCGCCATACAATTTTATTGAGTCAATTGACACGAAGAACAAATCCTTTTCCTCTCCCAACTCCATAATTCTTCTCGTGAGATGGGTGACTTTGTTGACCTTCTTAGCATAGAACTGAACTGATTATCCGGAATTATTGTGTACAGTATGTGTTGTATATCACCCTTCTCCTTTTTCACGAATGCACAACCGGAAAGTTCTGCACTTGCTTACCTGCTTTTGCCTTCTGTATGCCTCTGATAAAGCATTGGATAAATTGTTAGATGCATCACCAATAAATTACATATAACTTGCAACCTATTGTTCTCTATTGTTTCTGGGATATTTGAAGATGGTATGATTTCATGATGGTGAGTATGATGGTCAGTGGTTCACTGCTGAAAATACAGCAAAGGTGAGCGGAAATGGATGCTGCAGGTGTCTGTTATTATTATTATTTTTTATTTTTTGGTGTTTTTATGTGGCAATGGCGTTGAAGTAAATCTAAGTAATCAGTTCTTTCTTGTAACCGGTGTTGTCGAAAGAAATCAGCTCTTTGAAGAAAAGACATTATGTACTCCATGCATGAAGCACAAATTTGGCAGATAAATATGTCTGCAGAAATCCATATTTTGCTGTCAATGTCAATGATAACCCAAGGGTCTTGTGTATCGGTAATCTACTATTGAGAAACACACCTAACTCTTGGATTCAATCTAACTCTTGGAAATATCTCTGTTTTTCTCTACTCTTATTAGGCATGTCTTCATCATTTATATTTGGATTCAATCTATGACAGAGCTGGACACTTTTCTTATAGCACTTTATCATCCAAGTGGACATCATCCCAAAACTAATCATTTTCACCATCACAGCATTGCCCAAGTGTATTCTAAGCTTTGGTGTATGACAGAGCTTTTGCATCCCTGTCTTTCTCTTACAAAATTATTTCCAAGGTCCTGCTCTGGGCACAGCTAAGTTAACCATTTTGTAGCTGCTAAGGTTTTATATCAACTTCCTCCAGTATGGTTCATTTTCAGCCACAAAATACCAAACCTATTTTGAAAGCAGCACCAAGTGTTCCCCCCCCCCCCCCCCAAAACAGGTTTTCTGCCCATTTTACCCCATGATCTTCACCAATCTAATGACAAACATTCCCCAAAATTTTTCCTACTGCTTCCTGGGTGGAGTTTGGAATATTGAAAAGGGAGAAATACTGGCAAAGTTCACTAACAGATCTTTATCAAAGTTAGTCTTCTCCGTAAGCATTTGTATATATTTGATGTACTGTTTCCTAATAGATGGCCTAGGTAATGCTCGAAGGTGTTCCTTTTTTGCAGTGCAGGTTCTGATCTATCTCCTGTACTAATACTTCTGTTATTGATGGATCTGCCATAGGATATTTGAAAGATTTGACCTTCAAATCTGAGATGATCCATAACATATCAAGTTAAAGCTCCTAAGAGCCTCTTCTTTAGTGGGGCAGAAATTAGATCATCTGCTTTGTGAGAAATCATAGTGAACAATTTCCGTTGTAAAAATCAACCCCGATCTTGGAGACAATTAACTACTTTCACTTCCCCAAGGATGAATCGGTCACTTCTGTTGCTTTGGTTCATGGAGGCCCCATAAAGAATGTCACCTTTCTTTCTTGTCCTTGTTATTTAATTTTTTTTTAAAAAAAGCTACCTCCCTTCAGTCGTGGCCATTGATTCTGCTGATACAGTTGTTCGTGAGCTTCTTTAACCTCCTTGTAAGTAACTTGGCAAATCTTATTCAAACTCCATGGTCAAAAGCCATTCAGCTGTTATGCTTCACTAACCTTTGAGACTAGCATGATGAAAGCACCATCTACTTGTGGAGAAAAGATGACTGTCTCCCAATACATGTTCATAAACTTAAAATGTCGTCTTCATCGTATCCCTGACTTTTTTCATGAATTGAAGTTAAACCCCTCAAGTCTTTGGGGCTTTTTTCTGCCTCATTTCCAAAATTGTGTGCTTCATGCCTTTATCTCTTTCTGAGAAATTCGGCTGACTCAGAAAGCCACATGTCCCCCCAACAGCCTTCATGAAGGATTTGTGAGAAAGCCGGCAATGCATGAAGCAGAAAGATTGGGACCTCAATTCTTAACCGAAATGCTCCTCAAGATTTTTTATTCTCTTGCAAAATAAATTTTGAGCTGCTCCGTATTGATGAATAGCATATGGAGGTTTACCAGTTTGTTGACCCTAAACCGAGTGAAATCTGTTGTCTACTGACTCAACTTCCATGGCTTGAATATTTGGCAGTAAATTATTACACTCGATCTCTCACTTCTCAGTCATCATGCCTTTTGACTTCCTATGTCATCAGGCTTCAGCATTCCATTAAAATCTTCTATCGATATCCATGATAGCTATTGAGTAATACACATTTGTTAGCGCTTCCTGTTCTCTTCTATCGATATCCATGATAGCTATTGAGTGATACACATTTGTTAGCGCTTCCTGTAATCTGCTTCTGTACTTTTTGCCCTCAGTGCACATAAATGGTCTTGTCTTCAAGTTTCGGTCTCTAAGAGCAATCCGCTTTCTGTCTCTACCAGGCATCTAGAGCAATAAAGGAATTCTTCCATACTGTAAGCGAACCTCCAAAGTTCCATTTAAATCCTGTACAGTTGCACATGCTTGATCTAATGTTCTAATATGTGGTTTCAAGCTTCTATTGTCATTTCTCAGAAACAGGTAAATTGGATTTGATGTTGCTGGATCAGCTTTCTTCATATAGACATTCTTCTAATATTTCAGGATGTAGCTTTCATTATGATCGCTATTAGTTGTGACTTTGTTTTTATGGTATTAGTTGTTGCATTCTCATTATATCGAATTCAGGATAATGTTACATTGACATAACTCACCAAAATTGTTTGCAGTCTCTATAACACTTGATAATCAACATCCCTGTAGACCTTGTTTCCTCTCCATTCCCCTACGTGGCATGCATTAAAGATGAACATTGTTGGTGGTGGTGTTGGAATCGCCATACTTTTCTGCAAGGATGGCATGTAGTGGATCTTTCCCAATTATTAGCTTATACCAAGAAATAATCAGAAACACACACCCAGTCATGTTCTCCCCAAGCCCTTCCTCCTCTTGAGTCTTGTTTCCTCCCCTTACTCCTTAACCCTGAATGAGCACACAAAAGGCAGAGTGTTAACCCTAGTGTTAACCCTAGCATTTCGCTCTATTGGCCTGAGTTGCCGGCATAAAAGGTAGCCAAGCCTGCTATTGATCCCTTGGGAAGTGGCTGCAGACCTCAAGGAGGCCATCAAGATTTATTGGTCTGGTGCAGAAATTAACCGCGATAGTGAGTTGCAGATTGTTTATGCTTACTGCTCGATAGAAGATTCATACTACTATTTTTGATCAGTTATTTATGGTGATAGGGCAAATTTTCAATGTTAAGTTTATAGTGTGTTGTTGATATATTCAGTACCACAAAGTTGATCTGAATCCCTTTCCCCAACATAGTGAAGATGGAGGGATGGATTAGAAGGTGCAACGCTGATTGGTGCATTCTGGGTTATCGATAGCCACTGACCACCATTGTGGTGGCTGTTTTTCTTCTCTTTGTTTCAAAATAAATTTTCTGTATTGATAGAGTGAGGTTGGTGACCACATCTTTGGCCTAGGTGATTGATTTTATTGGCATTGATGACACCATATTTCCCATCTAGAGAGAGGAAGAGACCTGCATCAATCGGCCGCCGAAAAAGTATGAGAAAAGATTAGTCAACTATGTCTTTATTAGAATATTGCACAAGCTTTCAACTATAGCCAACCCTCCATCCAAAAATTAGGGTTCTTCAATTTAGTCCATACTCAAAGCAATTACATGCAATTATATAAGGATTTGTACCCGAAAATTGAATAATATCGTACAGGTATGTGTCAATCTAAAGGTATTTGTGTATTTTCATGATGTGTGTTCCCTTTTCTCTCTCTCCCGCAATCTTTCCCATAAAGTGCGGGCTTGGGTCGTTTTGAACCTCGGTTTGATGCGCAGAAAAGAGCGGACTTCTGTGAGCTTAAAGAATGAGTTGGGCTTGACCACTTACAAGGCGCAATAGGCTGGGCTTCGAGCTTTTGTAAACCTAGGCCTACCCCAAGCACGCTTTTTTAAAAACAGCTTGCAAGTAGCATGTGATTAGCTCATGTATGTCTGCGGTGGAAGTAAGTTGGGTTTTTTTTGTTGGCCTTTTTTTATATCGTCTTCCAGATACGATGAGCATGGAATCTGAGTCAAGTTTTAGCATCGTTGTTTGCAAGTGCTAGTCCAAAGGGTGTTAGGGTGTTCTGAAGTCTCGATCATTTGTCATGGCAAAATCCAGCGTGCAGGCATGTTGGATTTTGTCCTCTGTTGGGATTCATTCTTCACGTTTACTTAAAATTTTTTCTCTTTCAACTTTTTGAAAATTTTGTTCAGGTAGCTTTTGTTGGACCTTTTTCAACAAGCATTTTGCTTGGATATTAGGAACCTGAAGATACTGCTTGCCCATATGCTACGACCTCTCAAATGGCGTAGCTAAGATGTTTACTGCTACTTTTTTTTTGTTTGAAAAATGGGTAAGTACAAGCAGATCTTAGATAGCTCTTCTCTCAAGAGATCTACCTAAATAGTCGTCGTGTATGATACAGTCAAGCTCAAGGGAAGGGGATTAAGTAAAGGTTAAAATGTTTACTACTACTTGCTGCATAGATTTTGTTCGATTTAAGCTTTTGGATCACTTCACCCTGGGTTAGGATTGCAATTTGCCTGTAATTATCCGTAGAAGCTGTGCTTTTAGAATTTGTCTTGCTCGTGTAATCTAGTTTTTGTCTTGCATTGCTGATCGATTTTTATCTTTTATTTCTATAGAAAAATGAAACTAATGGAAAATATTAAGTTGATTTCTCGTGTTTTGGCTTCTGGTTAATGGAACTGAATAGATAGGCCAGGTGATCGTTAAGTAGCCGGCGAAGGAAAAGACTCACTTCTTAATATGACAGTATCCAACCATCCTAGCAACCTTCACAAACTAATCAGAAAATAATACAATTAATTAAGTGAAAAAGGAATTATTCACAGGGTTGAATTAGACTGTTGACATTAGTTGCTCCCTCACCTGACCTCAGCCAAGAACTCAACCTATGACCAATGGACTGAATGTAATTTAGGTAGTGTTTGGTTGGAAGGAAAATAGTTTTTCCATAAATATTATTTTTTGTGGAAAATATTTTTTTCAAGAAAAATTGATTTTCATGTCACATTTTTCGTTATTTGGTATAAGATAAATAACTTTTCATGAACAAGAGGAAAACGTCAATTGAATTATTTAAATGACGAAAAATGTTGACTGAATGGTCGTAGTTGAGATAAATATTGACCAAATGAAGGAATTTTAAACTTAAAATTCATATTTGAGTTTTTCCAGTACTTCCTCTTGGATAATCAAGTTTCGATCTAAATTTTTGAAATTATTTTATTGATAAAAAACATCAATTGAATTGTTTGAGTGATGAAAAATGTCGCTTGAATTGTCTTGGTGAAGAAAAATGTTGACTAAATGAAGGAATTTCGTGCTCAAAATTTGGATTTGAGCCTATTTTAATCTTTTATATCCGATGATCAAGGTTCGATCCAAGTTATTGAAATTGTTCTAGTGGTAAAAAATATTGACTACACTATTTAAGGGGCGAAAAATATCAATTGAATTGTCGTTGTGGAAAAAATGTTAACCAAATGGAAGAATGTCAAGCTCAAAATCTAAATTTGAGCCTATTTTAATATTTTTCAATCTGATGATTATGTTTTGATCAAAATCATTGAAATTGTTTTAGTGGCGAGTCAACTGAGGTTTTTTAATGATAAAAAATGTCAATTAAATTGTCATGGTGAAGATAAATGTCGATCAAATGAAAGAAACTTAGGGGTGTTTGGAAGGATTGAAAATCATTTTTCCTAGAAAATAATTTTCCATGTAAAACGATTTTTCATATAAAATTATTTTTCAGTTGTTTGGTAGAAGGGAAAATGAACTTTCTCGAAAATGAGTTTGATTAGCAAAAAATGAACAAAAAATATAAAAAGAGACACAATAATGAAACATAAAAAATAAGCAAGAAATTTCAAAAAATGGGAATTTATATATTTTTTCTTTTGAAAATTATATTACAATAGTGGTGTCATCTATATCAAAGCTGTGACAATATGTATATTTGTCAATTTTTTTTGTCTTACATACTATCTACACTTTGATACTAGCAACATTTATAGATTTTCTACCTTCGAGTTGGAATCCAAACGAAGAAGAGGAAAAACTTGGTGAGCTTCTCTATCTTTTTTTACTCTGGCAACAAATTAAAGAGCATTTTGGATTTTGATGAAATCACGGCCGTCAGATTCGTCGACGTTGGCATCAGGATGATACAACTTCGCTAATCTTTAATAAGCTACCTTAATGTTTGAACCATATATCACTGCCTTAATATTCGAATCATATGTTGAGAAAATAGACACAAAAGAGAAAAAGAGTGTGCGGTCGTGTGAGAGCTCAAGAAACGTAAAATCAACTTACGTTCTATTCAAAGTGAAAATATTTTCCTTCATTCTAGGGAAAATGATGTTGCCCTAAAAACAAATTTTCCTTCTTTGTTTTACCAAATACCGTAAAATGAGAAAATCGTTTTCCATGAAAATGATTTTCACCCCTACCAAACACACCATTGAGCAGAAGATTTATATTTGAGTTTATTTTAATCTTTCTCATCGGATAGTCAACTTTTGATCCAAATTATTGAAATCGAATTTTGTACTTGAATTTTAGCTGACCATATTATCAAAGAGTTGAAAGAAGAAAATCAACTTCATAACTTCTCAAAAAGGAAATCATTTTCTTCTATTAGAGGGAAAATTATTTCTTTTAAAAAATAACTTTTTATTCTTTATTGTATCATATAACAGAAAATTAAAAATTATTTTCTGAAAAAATTATTATTTTTTTAATCAAATACTAGCTTAAAGATTGAAAAATCAATCTTGGTAAGGCCCATAGCCATGGCCCATTCACCAATGACTAGGGTAACCTCCCAAAAAAACTTCCCTCCGGTAAGAGCGTAAGACTCTACCAACCCCACCCCACAAAAAAAAAATCCTTCCGCAGTCCCGACCCCCTGCTGAACATCTCCACAGCTCCACCCCATTCACC
>JACYFF010031959.1:93543146-93581991 GCA_017589665.1 Selenicereus undatus
GCAAAAAGACGCACTGCCGCCCTTTCATCATTGCTTGCTTGTCTACATTGAAGGTATTTTTTCTGTATTTTTCGGTGGTTTTGATTCATGGCTCATTTTGCTTTTGCATTTTGTTAATGGCATGGTCGAATTAATGCGGATGGTTTGGGGTTTTAAGTTAAATTTTAAATCTGTGATTAGGGGGCTTTGAATTCTTGAGAAAATTAGGTTTTTGTTAAGCTGTCAAATTTGGGGTGAGATGTGGCACAATTTTGGCTGAAATGTGAATATGGGATAAGCATAAACTATGGTCTGCCGTAGATTTGTGACGTTATGGGCTTATCATTGCTGTTAGCCATTACATTTGAAATTATAGAACAGAAGAGGTAGAATTAAATGTATTGTTCCCAGAAGTTTGTCTGGGCAACCTGGTGACATACACCTTTTTGTTGGGAAGGAAGACCCATTGATCTGATGTTTGGTAATCAATAAATTAATTTAGGAAAGATCTTGAGCTGGGTAAGATATTTTGATTGTTTGTCTGAGTTAGGCTGTTAAGTGCTATTAGGCTTAAATCACCGGCTAGTTTGCGACATTTTTGGTGTCGGTGCACTCTTATGTATTGTCACTGTTCTGTGTTTCTTGTTAATACATCCCAGATGTGTCTGCATTGTGGGATTTGGGGTAGTTTCTGCCTTCGTTTTACTTTTTGTAGAGCATTACTAGGTGGCGGTTTAAACTTCATAGCTTGGCTCCATTAATCGATGCATTTTACATAGTCTTTTTAGCAATTTAAATGAGCATAGTAGACCAGAGTTTTCATTGGAAAGATCTCGTAAATTTTAAAATTGAGATTCCAAAACGATTAGCAGGTATAATGGTCATAAACATGCAGTTCAATGGCCTAGAATGGTTACACAATAGTAGGAAACATTTTGAATGATTACCAATAAACACATATAGTAAACATTTAATGACTTCTGAACCCTTTCCCCTAAAATCCTATTGACTGTGTGGCCTTAACGCACTATATTCTGAAAGCTTAACACAACATCTCAAACATGCTCCTGAAGAGTTTCAATGACCACAATAGTGTCACTGGAACATCTTTCTCATTATATATGTGGTTATTAATGAGGTTATGAATGCGTACATTACTCTCCACATTAACCAGAATTGACTAAAAAACTTTAAATAGTATGGAGCATTTTAGGGGTTTGAAGGAGCATGTATTCACCACTCGCCACTCATCACTCACCATTTGACATCTTCTCACACATTTTATAAAGATCCTGAAAATTTGTATTATGCATTTTAAGGGTTGGAATGGAGGACAAGAGGTTGATTTGTTGGCACCCATCACTATAGATACCCCACTCATCAACTCATGTATTCTTATACCAATAAAGCATAGGACTAGTGTCTTTTACATCTTAACTACGAACTGATGATGGAAAAATAACCATAAGCACCGCATGATGTGCTTCAAAGTTTATATAAGTATTAAAATACGGATTAATACGATGTTATTACCCATCCAATTTACTGAACAACTGTGGTTTCTCTCCAAAATGATCCCAAAATAGTTGTAAATTTACATTAGGCTTCACTTCTTTGTTAAGAGGATTACCGAGATATGGTTGTAGGCTACTTGACCTATTAAATCAAATCATTGCCTCATCTTAAAAATACCAACTACAGCGGGTCCAAATGTCAGCAAAGTGCGCCGAACTACTGCTTCCGGCTCAGGATATTGTGCAGGAAAACTTCACCCGTAATCATAGATTTTGTATAAGGGACAATCATCTATTCTCATACCATCCACGAAATAACATTGTTCAATAATGCCTTGATTAGATAATTCCTCTAGTATCTTTGCAATAGGCATACCCGCTCTATATCGGCTTGTCAAATCATCAAATGATAGCTTCACAGGTGGTACTATCTTATACTTACAGTACTTGTTTATATCTGATTGGATAGCCATAAAATAAGACCTTACGTCACAATCCCTCTCTTATCTTGCATTGTTTGCTTGTGCTATTATAGACACATTTTCATTCATTTGTTGTTTATAATTAACTTACGGATACATTGTAGGATCTTCAACGTCATATTCTAAAATCATCTACACAAATGTACAAAAGTAAATCCATTACTCATTTCGAAGTGCTCCTAATTAGTATACAACATAGATTTTAAACAATATAAACAGTTAGCAAAAACTTCATCATATTTGTCGCTCTATAATTTGGTTCTTAGCATCCCTCGTAAAAAGAGTCATTATAGGTAGGGGTGGCAATTCTCGACCTGAAAATAAATTTTTTTTGGCGTTATTAGGTTAAATTACATTCTTGCCCTTTTTCTTTTATTTTAATTTTAAATCTAAACTCCTATTTTATCCTTTTTCTTTTATTTTAATTTTAAAGAAATTAAATAAGAAACGGCAAAAATAGTAATTTTGCTTTAAAACTAAAATAAAAGAAAAAGGGCAAGAGTCTAATTTAACATAATAATGCCAAAAAAATTGTGTTTTCGGGTCGAAAATTACCACCTCCACCTATAATAACTCTTTTTTAGGAGGCGTTAAGAATCAAATTATAGAGTGACAAATATGATAAAGTTTTTGCTAACTATTTGCAGTGTTTGAAATCTATATTGTGTACTGATTGGGATCACATCGAAACGAATAATGGACTTACTTTTTGTGCATTTGCTTGTGTAGATGATTTTAGAATATGACGCTCAATATCCTGTAATGTATCCCTCAGTTAACTATAGACAACAAATGTATGAAGATCTGTCTATAATAGCACAAGTAAATAATGCAGGACAAGAGATGGATTGTGGTGTAAGGTCTTGTTTTATAGTTATCCAATCAGCTTTAAATAAGTAATGTAGGGATAAGATGGTGCCACCTGTGAGACTGTCATTTGATAATTTGAAGAGTCGAGGTCCAGTGGACCGGGTATGCCTATTGCAAAAATACTAGATGAATTATCCAATCAAGATATTGTTGAAGAACGTTACTTCTTGGATGGTGGGAGAGTAGGTGATTGTCCTTGTACAGAGTCTATAACTACGGGTGGAGTTTTCCTGCACAATATCCTGAGTCGGAAGCAGTATTTCGGCGCACTTTGCTGACATTTGGATCCGCTGTGGTTGGTGTCTTTAAGATGAGGTAGAAATTTCATTTAATAGGTCAAGTAGCCCATAGTTATATCTCGGTGATCCTCTTAACAAAAAAGTAAAGCCTAATGTACTTTTACAACCATTTTGGAGAGAAATCACAGTTCAGTAAATTGAATGGACAATGACATCGTATTTTGATACTTATGCAAACTTTAAAGCATATCATGCGGTGCTTATAGTTGGTTCCCTACCATCAGTTCGTTGCCAAACTGTAAAAGACACTAATCTTATACTTTATTAGTAAAAGAATACATGGACTGATTATTGGAGTATCTACGGTGATGGGTGCCAACAAATTGATTTGAAACTGCTCATCAAGGTCTACTGCATTGCGAAGATTGTGAAAGTTGGCAATTCGTTGATTGAGGAACGACTTGAATTCTCTTTAATGGGCTAACTGAGAACAGGGTAAGTGTTAAACCAGAAATTATGATATGTTATACCTTTTTATTATCTAATATTTGGTCGAATTAAATTGATAAATTAGAATTTTAATGTGGTTTTATTTATTTTGTAGGAGTTGAAGAGAAATTTGAAAGCATAAATAAAATATTCAAATTACAAAAAGAAAATGGTGTTAGATCAAGAGGAAGCAAAAGAAGATAAAAGAAGTAGCGACCCATTCCCAAGATCAAGTTCAACAGCCCGTCCTTCGTCCTTTCCCTTGCTCCCGTGAGTCGGTTTTCTCTTCTCTTTCCGCTGGCCCATTTTGCTTGGCCCGGTTCTTCTCAGCAACCCAAACAACCTCCCCTTTTTCCACTTGAAACCACACATGCCCAACACATGATGTTTATCTTCCCCAACCCCTGCCTTGTTTCTCATAACCCAGAAAAGGGTGCCGGTGCTACTTCATCTTCTTGCCAGTCCTCTGCCGTTATTCTCTCTCTCTCTCTTGACCATTTATTCCATCATCAAGTCGACAGTTACGGTAGATTGAAGGGCTGAAAGAGATGGCGCTTTTGGGAGTTTAAAAAAAACTGGAGATCGAAGGCAAGGGGGTGTGATTAGGAGTAGAAGCACAGAGTTATTTAGTTTTCAATTTGTGTTTTCGATTTCGTTTTCAGTTCAAATTTGGGTTATAGTTTCACAAATGGTGTGATTTGGATCTTGGATTGTTGAATTTGAGTTGAATTTTTTGGCTTGGAAGAGTACTCAATTTGGATTGGCTTTGATATGCTCCGCTAAACTCAAGATAGCTTCTTTTATGTTTCAATTATGTGTAGTGCTGCAAGTTTGGTTGTTGGGCAACTGGATTTGTCCAATTTTGTTTCTATTTTCCAACTCCATGAACCATGCTCTAGACTCTCACTTTTCTTCTATTGTTCATGATTTTCAAGTGTGTTCTTGGTCAATCGAATCAGACTGCTTTCTACAAAGTTTATGTTTAGTTAATATTTCTGGTACGGTGTTTGCCCCTATATGGGCCCAAATCAATGTTGTTGTTGGGGTTTTTAGTTTAGCTAATAATATGTCAATCAATAAAAATATGTTTCAAAGTTAAACTTAGCTAATGATATGTCAATCAATAAAAGTATGTTTCTGATGGAGTTCTTACCATGCCCTTTGTTTTAAAATGAATCAAATCAATTAGGTAAGTTTAATATGCTGGATAAAGGATGAATAATTCATTCAAGTTTTGTTTAAGCTTCAAAATTGCAGGGCAAGGGTTCGTTCCAGCACTGACCCATTTTTGTGTGCAAAATTCAACATGCATCTTCAAGGTTTAACTCTGATATTTTTTGATGAATTTGAAGTTCATGATGTCAATTTTCCAACAAATCAAGTTGCATCCAATTTGCACTTCATTTGGTCGTTCAAACCAGTCATTAAACCCAAGGTGTCAAAACTGCCCAACAAGACCAAAAGAAGCACAGTTTTGATTAGCTTATAACTTAAGCTATATGATGGCTTAAGTCTTGCAATTATACATTTTTCGAATCCTCATGAAGTGTACTTTCAGGTCCAATCATTAGTTTTCAATCATACCCACAAGAGGATGAGAGATCAATGACTTTTTTCAAACCGGTCAGATTAGGCTTTAATCTGCGCGGTAAAATGTTTAAGCCTAATTACCCTACTTAAACATATCCTAACCTTGATTTCTTTGTGGGGGGGTTTTTACACATCCCAAAATGACCCCCCATGGCCTGAAAACCGAATCATCAACACTTTTCCTAAGCTTAAAAATTGCTAAAAAAACCAGCCAAAACTACCCCTAAACCCGGTTTAGTGCAAACTGGTTCTTCTTAAACCTTCAGCCGATTTTCTCCACTTGCAAGCAATTTGGCACGTCCCTCTATGCTTGGCACACGTCCCTAGGCTCTCTAGATAGGGTGGTGCATTGAGAAGATCAACCAATAAGGGAAGAAGGCAGCAAAATTGGTCCCTTGAACGTGATTGGCTAGCCGTAAAGGGAGTGTTTGCTTTTCGGCCAACCAATGAGAATTCAGCAAGGATCCCAGCATGTTTAAGCTTAGTTTAAAAGTAGATTGATTGTATAATAAGTATTAGTAATGTTTTACTTCATGTTTTAAATGTATTATATTAGTTTAAGATAGCTAGTAATGTAGTTTAGCACAAATCAGCTTGTATTAGTTTCTAATGCTTTCCTAGCTAGTAAGGAAAGGTGAGAGAAGTGTGGTTGCTTGCTTAGCTCTATTTAAAAGTTTGTACACGCCCCATTGTATCATAACAAATCAGAATTGAATCAAAAACTCCTTTGAGAGCTTTGTGCTTTCGGTGCTTAGGCACATATCAAATTCTTGCTTGCTTATCCTTAATTAAGCCAATTAAGGTGGTGTTCAAGTGAGTCTTAACCTAGATTAAGTGGTGATATTTGTATCTTAATAGATGTTAAGGGCCCTAAACTTGGATTTGGTGGCTCTGTATCCAAACCCCAAGTTTAGTTCTATCCATTTGATGCTATACTCAAGGAGTTCCAAGAGAGTTTCAGTGTATTTGCTAGCTTTAATTTGAAGTTAGTAATTCTTAACTTTGCTTATCTTCCACTTCCCTTCACTTACAAGCCACTTCCATACCCATTACCATACTTACTCAAGGCTTAGACTACTCTTAATAGTCTAGCTTCCATTCCAAACTTCAAAACACATTCAACCGTGTAAAGTGAAAAAATATGCCTTCACGAACCAGCAAAGTGGCACGACCACACCGTGCATAGTGGCACGACCGTGCCACCCTTGAACCGTGAGGTTCTTCTCTTTTGCTTCATCATCTTGGTAGCTTGTAACCTAATTCCATTCCCCCCTTGTGTTGTACATCAATTTACGTCAATGATCTTTTGTTTTCCCATTTAGAATCACTTGATTCTAAACTCCATTCCTCTCTCACATGTTTGATGTCTCACAACCATCATTTATGTGATCATTTTCACATGGTTTCCCTTGATTGTGTCTTCCTTGGTTTGAAAGCTTGAACTCTCAATTTGAGTCATAGCTAGAGGCCTCGGCAGATACATCAGTTTCAAAGTTAAACTTCATAATAGGACAGGTAGTAACCTATTTTCTTAACCCATCCTTAAGGACGACACCCGTAATCGCTACAACGATAAATCGTTCGCTGGCAGAAATAACAACGGTAAGGGACCTCTAGTATTATTTTATTTAATAATAATGTTGTGTTTTAGGGTGTTGGCTAAAAATTTCCTCTTGTTGTCCAGGCATAAGAGGAGAAGACTAGACTAACATGGGATGAGGAACAAGAAGATATAGATAACTTGGCATTAAGGAAAAAGGCTAATGTGAAACAGAATATATTGACTTGAATTTTTGGGATATGATATTTGGTCATTGACATGTTGAAGTAGAAAAGATTTTGATATGGGGAATATGTTGTGATTGTTTGCTTAGGTTAGGCAATTAACTAAAGTTGGGATCAAGTCACTTGCTTGTTTGTGACACTTTTATTCTTAGTTCACTCTTATATATTCAGTCTTTGTTATGTGTCTCTCTTTAACACATTCAAAAGTTGTGTGCATTGTGGGATGCAAGGAAGTTTTAGCCTTGGATTTAATTGTTCAGAACAATAGAACAATAGAAGGCTGCACCTTCGCTTATTGATTATTGAAGCAAAAGGCTCAAACTTCATGGCCTTCATTCGCTACAGCGATGCAATCGTACAATTTCTTAGGGCTCATTGAGTCATGTTTGTTAATGTGATGCAATCATGCAATTTCTTGGGGTTCATTGAGTCATGTTCGATACTAGAACATCAATGCTTTAAATTACATTCAAATTGACATTGTTGCGAGACAATCGATGCAGTTTGCTCCCAAGTCAATCTTTAGCTTCCAAGCATTAAACTATTCTTAAATACCACGCGACCAACAATTAAAATCGAATAGATGCAAGCCACAGTTGAACAATATATGCAGTAGATCTAAGGGACTTAGGGCCTGTTCTTTTCGTTGGTAAATTTCAAAATACAAATCTCAACCCACTTCAATCTACTTCAACCCACTCCCACTATTTTAACCAAGTTCAATTTATTACATAAAAAAAAAAAATTCAACTCACTTCAACCTACTTCAACTTACTTCAACCCACCTCAACTTACTTCAACCCACTTCACCTTTTTACCCACTCCAATTTACCTACGAAAAGAACAGACCCTTACTATGGAGGTTGCACTTGAGAATTATCACTGCACATATGGCTTCGGAATCAAATTTATTTGGATACCTAATTTTTTGATTTAAGATCACTTTCTTTTCAACTTTAGTTTGCTAAACTTTTTTTGAAACTACACTGTTGAACCTAAAATTTTGACATTTTAATACCTTTTATTACCTAACATTTGCCCAAATACATTATGAATTTATGATTTTAATATTAGTTTTATGTATTTTGTAGGAATTTGACACATTTGAAGAATAAATGAATTGCATGAAGAAAAAGGGAGAAAATGAATTGGATTGGGTCATAGCAATTGAGAAAGAAAGAAAGCAAGTGGCCCATTTTGTGGGAGCCTAGCCCAGGCGCTGCCCATCCTTTCTCCCTCTCTTTCTCGGCCCAGCTCTTACCTCCTTCCCCTTTGCCTTGCAAGCTGGCCCAGCAAGGCAGCCCACACGGTTTCCCCCCCTTCTCTTTACTCTCTCCCTTCTTCCTAACCCGAGGCCCATCTTCCTTTTCTCCTCCCTGCGGCCCAGCGCCTTCAGCTCTCTCTCTCAGCCCAGACTTCCTCTGCTTCTCTCCCTCCTCACTTTGGCAGCCCAGCTCGGTTTCTTTTCCCAGTGCAGCCCCATTTCTCTTTCACTTAACTGATCACATGCATTGCACGTGACGCAGCCCCCCCTCCCCATTTCTCTTCTTCTTCCTCAACGCTTCAATTGCCCAGAAACATCCCAAAAACAGAGTTACGAAGCAAGCTCTTTGCCTCCCCCATTTTCGACCGTTTCTCTCTCTCTCCTCCTCCAATCATCATCCTTAATTCTCCCAATATTACTTCCACCCGTTACTCTCCATTATGTCCATTAATGCGGTTGTTGAAGGTTCGGTTTTGGAAGGGACCGGCTTGAAAAACGAAGTGGACAGAACAAAGCGAGGAGGAGATTAGCACAGAATAGAGGCAGAGAGCAACTTTGGTTTTCAACATGTCGTTTTTTTTTTTCAGTTTTAGATTTAAATCATAGTTTCACAAATTGGTGTAATCTGATTATAAGTTGTTGATTGATTGAGATTGCAATTCAATTTCACGATTTGGTTTGAATTTTCTTTGGTTTTGTTGCCCTACTTGCGTGAAGGCTTATCCTCCTCTGTTTTCAAGTGTGCCCAGATTACTTTATCCGATTACCCGGTTCCGGGTTTTGGGTCGAGTTCAGACAAGCAAGACTTACCAATGGGTTCGATTCTCTCACTCACTATCCAGTTCGAGATATTGATATTGTTGGGTTTCATTGATGTTGCTATGTTTTCGAATTTGAGAGCTCATGTCTTTTGACTTTGCTTTGCTTCGTTGTGTCTTACTAGTCAGTCATGAGTTTTGTTTTAGCATTCTTTATCTTGTATTGTTTTTAGTACTTTCATGATAATAACTAGTATAGGTATATAAAACATGAAGAATTATCAAGTAGTTTGCGTTAGTACATGTGATGGTAATGTTATTTCAAACTAGAATCTTAGTGGTCTAATTTCACAATTCGTCCCTGTGGATCAACCCGTAAGTACTACGACGTAAAACCGTACGCTTGCGGAAAAATCACAACAAGTTTTTGCCACCTATTTGAACTGCACTAAACTTATGTTTGTCGACTTGGATTGAATTAGAACCCATTTTACTTAACTGAGTTGTACTTATAAATGTTAAATCCTAAGTCTATTTTTCTTGAATTGAATTCATTTTTACTAAACTAAATTGAATTGACTTTATTTTGGAAAAAAAAAAAGTAAATTGAAGAAAACATGCCTAAATAAACTATATGTAATCCAAATTCAACCTTTAAAAAAAAAAAAAAAAAAACATGTCAATCCCAAATTAACTTAAACTAGGTCCAAATATGCTAAAGGGAGACCCTTTATTCAAATATATATTTGATGTTAACTCAAACTTTCAACCCTAAGTATGTTAGACCCCACTCAAATATAACATCAGCTTCAACTTGGAGCCAATATTGGGTTGATGTAGTAGGGTCTGTTTTTTTCATGGGTCAATTTTAAAATACCAACCTCAACCCATTTCTATCAAAGTTACAAGAATCGGACCGGACCGGCCGGTCTGACCATGAACTGGATAATGGTCCGATCCGAAAGGCTACCTCTCTGTATGTTCATCTCGCCCCTCTGGTGGTCTTCCTTTCTCCATTATCATCTCTCAAGGCATCCATTTTGAATAAGGTATATAAGCTAGTCGTTCAATTTTGCTTCCTCTGTATTTTCATCTTTGAACCCCTCTATTTTGCCAGAAAAAAACTGTAGAAACTGTGGGCAAGGTACAAATTCGAAGCTAAACCCAAGTTTGCTTCCTTTCTGTATTTCCTCAATTTGGAATGCAGTAAACGTCGAAGTTGATAATTTTAGCATGGTAGACATAATTTTGAAAGTTAGATGAGTTGTTGGTGCTAAGATTTGGTTTTAATTTGCAAAAAAAAAGAAGGAAAATTGCATTAAGGTATGTGGTATGTTGTTGCAGTTCATAATTTTTTATGTTCATGCAGTTCTTTGAACCCATAGATTTAATTGGGGGCTCTTGGTAATATAAAAATACATTAAACATTTTCGTAAATGTGGAGTACAATATATTTTGAACTTCATAATTTTATGTTGATGCAGTTTAATGTTATATTTTTTGGAATAATGTAATTGTAATATAAAAATACATTAAAAATTGTAATTGTTGAATTTCCTAAATTTGGAATAATGTTATATTTTTTATTAAGGAATGGTTGTTGGTGTTAGATAATGTGTTTTTTTTTTAAATTGTATGATTCCTCCCACTTTAATTGTGTTCTGATTGTATACTCAGTCATTATTGAAGAGATGCCTAGTTCGTCTAGTTGCGGAGGAGCAAACGAAATGTATCCTCAGGATGACATGGAGGTAATATGTAGAACTTGTGGGAGGGTTGCGGACATCAAAATTTCAAGGTCTCGTGATAACCCATGAAGGTTATTTTTCAGATGCACTCAGTGTGACAAGTTTCTGAAATGGGCAAAGCCCCTACCAGGACCAAGAGTTGATGAGGCAGATCAAGGAAGCACGGAAATCATGATACATCAAGTGAAAAGCATAAGAAAGCTACTTGAGATTATGAATAGAAAGATTGGGATTGGAATCATGTTGATGGTGGCTATTGCTATTGTAATTGCTATCAAATGAACATTAACCTCAGACAACCTCAATGTGATAAGGCTTGGTGTGTGTATGTGTGATATTCTTACTTTTGTGAGTAAGTAATGAATGGAATGTCATTTGGGTGAACATAATAATTTGTGAAAGTACTTAGTGCAATAACAACATAGATTGCAAAGGTACTTGTGATTCATAACAGCAAATATGAAATGATGCAGTACAAGTCTTCTGTCTCAAAATAACAACAGAGTGGAACACAATCAAAGACATAACAAAATTAGGTGTTCTATGTCCTAAACACACTATGCTCTAACAAGCCTTCGTGAGAGCAATAACAAAAAGGACATCACATGTAACACCCGGGATTTATCCCCTCCGTTAAGCCGATTTATACTGTTATAATATACCATGAAAGATTCCCGAATACGACTAGAATGTCGAACCTTGGGAATGATCCTACAATTTATTAAACCGAACCTTTAATATAATCAACAGGCGAATAATCGATCGATGATTATATTAATGGTTGCAGTTTAAGGTTTGGAGATCGGAAAATTGGATTTATGGTACAGTGGGTTGGTGTTATTATCAGTTAGCAGCAAGAACAAAAGAAAAAAAAAAGGAGAACAAAAGGGCCGAAGCCCCTTTTGCTCGGGGAGGCCAAAAATCGCGAATGGGGGGCTCCTCAACCCCTGCCCCGTGACACACACACACACGCCGGAAAAGGGTGAGGGAGGCACCGATGGGGTCGCCGGCGACGCGCGCCCAATCGTTCCCCTGCCCGGTCAACGCCCAATTCGAGTAGAGAGAGAGGCAGACGCGAGGGAAGGGAGCCGTGGGTCAAGGTTTGGGGACCCCTGACCCCAGGCGACCGCCACCAACTTAGCCACTCTCGCCGAACGCCGGTGATGAGGTGGCGAGCAGAGGAGGCAAAGGAAGACAGAGGCAGCAGCACGGCAACGAGAGGAACCAAGCCACACTAAGCCAACCCAAATTGAACCCTAAAACGGGTCCTTTAGTTTGGATTCGAGTTGGGTTTCCTTCTCCTCCTACCTATGGTTATTGATTATTGATTATAGTTCGTTCAGGTTGAATTCGAATCAATTATCAGTGATTTGAGGAAATTGTAGCGTAAATTGAACGATATCATATATATATATATATATATATATATATATATATATATATATATATATATTAGTCATACTGAACTAAAGTTTATCATTCATATATATATAGTTTATTGATTATATGTCGGTTGTCGATTATGTGAAGTTATCGAATTTATATGCAGTTTATCGATTATAGAGTTCATTGATATCAAATTTATTGAGTATGTCAAGTTTATCGATTACATAGCCCATCGATTATATAAAATTTATACATAAGTGTATCGAATATATACATGGATAAAGTTATCGAATTTATATGCAGTTTATCGATTATAGAGTTCATTGATATCAAATTTATTGAGTATGTCAAGTTTATCGATTACATAGCTCATCGATTATATGAAATTTATACATAAGTGTATCGAATATATACATGGATAAATTATCGATGCTAAGAAATTTATTGATTATATGAGGGCATCGGTTTTAAAACATTTAACGCTCATATATGATAAACAGTTAACGATCGAGTTCATCGAATATATAATGTTCATCGATTATATATGTTTACTTAAAGTTTATTGATTATATAACGCTCATTGATTATGCATATTTATCGATTATATATAATGTTCATCGATTATATATGCTTACTTAAAGTTTATTGATTATATAACGCTCATTAATTATGCATATTTATCAATTATATATAATGTTCATCGATTATATATGCTTACTTAAAGTTTATTGATTATACAACGCTAATTGATTATGCATGTTTATCGATTATATAAAGTTTATCGAGTATACGATGTTTATTGTTTGTATAATGATTATCGATTTTATGAAATTCTCGATGATACATAGTTCTTGATTATATTAAATCTTTATATATTTATCGATTATATACAGCGTATTGATTATATAGTTTATCGATTACATAGTTCATCGTTTATCAATTTATTGGTAATCCATGGATTATATGAAGTGTATTGAGTATATTTATATCGTATGTTGCTTATATGAAGTTTGTCAATTGTATATTATAGTCAAGGTTCATAAATGCTTAATTACATGATTGCTAAGTGCTCCTAATTGTTTTATCGGTCACCTGTTTTCATCGACAAGTCATTGGTAACAAAATAACCTTAAACCATCGGATTGATCAACCGAGTGAATCAGGTGACCAGTAAATAGGTCGAGGGATAAGGGATCTTTAAAGGTTATTTGCATTTTTAGCCTAACCAACTCAGTACCTCCCTAGAAGTTTACAGGTAACTTCAACTTATATGTTTCAAAGCTCCTTATTTGGCAAAGAATACAAAGCTTAGTATTTCATTTCTCTGCTAGAAGGCATAAACAAAGCTCAGTATTTCATTTCTCTGCCAGTGGGTAGGGAATTCAAAGCTCGGTATTTCATTTCTCTGCTAGAAGGTATAGACAAAGCTCAGTATTTCATTTCTCTGCTAGAAGGCAGAGACAAAGCTCAGTATTTCATTTCTCTACCAGTAGGCAGAGAATTCAAAGTTCAGTATTTCATTTCTCTGCCAGTAAGGAGAGGATTCAAAGTTTAATATTTCATAATTTTGCCAGTAGGCATAAGTTGAAGTTACATGTTTCATAGCTCTGTTAATATGTAGTAGAGTCAAGAGAACATGGTCAAAGGAGACTCCCAATTCCTATCATGACTTACGAAACGATATGCTTTTAATAAACAAGCATGTAGAGTTCTCTCTTTTTAAGGATTATGATGTCAATTCTCTTTCATTTTATTGCTCTTACTACTTTATATTGAAGTTTATTGAATACTTGAATTGAAATCTTGAAATAAGGTGATTAATTGTCAAACTGCGCAAAAAGTTGGGATGGAGGAAGTTTATATCTTATTTAGAAGATGATGCTATAGATCCAAATTTACGACACAAGTACAAGAGGAGAGGAGATAAATGGTATTCATAGATCATGTCCACTGCGTATATTAACATATGATATATGCAATAAAGTTTTATTAGTGTTTATCTCAATTTATAAGCATCACATAATTCATTTGCCATTTGACTCAGTAGAAATAATTACAAACAGACAAATCGACCTTTATTATTTTCAGACATCAATTACATGCTGTTTGTGATTATTTTAATGATATTGTTTTATTAAGTTTACGAGTTCATATGAGTGGCTTATGGAAAGTTCATCTAGTATAGCTATTCTCAAGTTTAAGCCGTTGGTGCAAATGTTAATTTCTCTCGCGTTGTGAGAGGGAAGCATACTGTGCAAAAGGGAAGAAATTATGAACGACAGTCGTAAGTTATTATTGCATCTTTTAGGGGATGGGGCTATCCACTGTGCGATTATCGCTTACTCCATCTATCATTGTGCCTCCAGGTTTCTGAAGTAAGCCAAAAGAGAGTCACTGCTGCCTAGAAGTTAAGTGATGGGCTCGTATGTGAACTGCAATGTGTTTTAATAGTGTGATTGTAAATTGAGTTCTTTTGTGCTTGGGTTGCATATCATTTAGAGTCGCTCTGTATAGCCGTATGAGCCACCATCTAAGTTGCCAGGGTTGTACTTTTCACTGTTAATTTGGTTAAGCATTGAATTGCATTGGTTATGGTGCTCCGAGAGGGTGGCCCGTAGAGCTGCGAACTCCAGCGGGTGACCGTTGAGTTAGTTTTTATTGTTTTTCAGGGCAGGGAAATTTTTGTAAGGCTTTGAGCCTGGAAAATGGTGAGTTTTCAGGGGAAACTCTGTCCGTTTTGTTCCAGAATTTAGAGAAAATAGTAACACTCCTGACTTTAGGGTTGGGGGCATTACATCACAAGTCCACCAAAAAAAGGATAGCACCCTTTCACTGGGCCAAAATGACGTTAAAGCTTGGTATGCAGGGAGGTTCATAATGAAGCTTTCCCTTTCCTGGCCCTCTTCACTGCTGAAGTGCCACATATTGAAGCTTTCCGTTTCTTGCCCTTCTTTGACTGGGATGTGGATGGCTGGCTTGTGACATCATTGCTTGGTTGGGAGGGTTGTTTGGGTGGTCTGCCCCCGTTTCTTGTGTTGCCTGTCTTACTCTTGTAGCTAGGCTTGTCTTTCCCTCTTAAGATCTACAGCGTACCACCCTTCCTATGACTCTTAGAGTTGTGGCCATACTGTTTGCAAACACTGCATCTAAGGGTTGAACTCATACTGAAGCTCTTCCTCTTCTCAGTGCCATCCCTTCTCCTTTCAGATGGAGGTCTGCCCCTCTTCACTTCAATCTCAGGAGGGCCTAACCTAGGACAATCACTATCCTCCCAAAAAATTGGATCAGTTATAGGCTTCACAATGACATCATATGCTGCCCTGTATTTCTCAACAGTATATGCATCATGAACATCTAAGAATACACCTAATTGCATGCTTGCAGGGTATACCTGAGATATCCCACAACTTGCAGTCACAGCAACCTGAGTTGAGGTCCACTTTCAAATGGGTGTTCCCTTCCACAACCTCGAGCAACCCTCTACCAGCTGGGATAACAATACACATTCTACTCTGTATTTCAATCTCCTTCGGCCGAATTGTGACCCTAGGACATAACTTTCCACTCCACCCATTTGCAATTTCAAATTTCCTAGCAATTGTACTCATAAATTTTTTCTTGATTGCCTCCAATAATGTCAATACAGGCTTACACTCGAACTTTTCAATCTTGCCATTGAAAGACTCTACGAAGTCGGTGGTATTGTCAAGGCATTTGGTGTCAGCTTGGAATTTGTACCCTGTCCACAGTTCCTCTTCTTCAGCACAGAGCCATTCATATGCTTCTTTTGACTCTTTTTTTATGGCCTTCATAGTTTGCTGGAATACCTGCTTGTTGTATGCATTGCATGCTGTCCAGAATAACATGTGCAATTTGGCACCTGCACAATTTATTTCACGAGTTTAGACATGTATTTGAAGCATAAAGTACAAACACAAATAACTGGGTCTGTCTGAAATGAAGTTCCTGCAATACATATACCTGGGTGGTCCTTGGTGAAGTTCCTGTTGTAATGCACACAACGTATCCTTCTTCTACACTCTGGAAATATGTCCTGCAATGCTGAAACTAAGCCCTACAATAAAAAAAAAATTACTCTCACAAATAGAAAATGATGAACAACTTTTCAATAGAACTCCATACCTTATGTCTGTCTGAAATGAAGGTCATCTTGGACAGATCCACACCTTTAAGACATAATCTCAATGCACTAAAGAAGTAGGCCCAGTTACTCTTGTCTTCTTGCCCAACTATACCATATGCTATAGGAAAATACCCATTATTACCATCCAACCCAAAAGCTGTCACCAATACTCCTTTGTAGGGACCCTTCAGAAAACACCCATCCACTCCTATAAAGGGCCTACACCCTCTCTTGAATCCTGTCATCATGGCTTCAAAGGAAATGAACAGCCTCTTGAAGATTGGGGCTGAATCAGGGCCTTCAGAGGTACAGCTACAAATACTTCCTGGATTTTCTTTCTTGATTTGCTCTATGTACTCAGGTAGTCTAGCATAAGACTCATCATGCCTCCCATCAACCCAAGCTTTCATCAGTTTTTTAGCTGATCTACATTTATAATCAGGAGCTTCCAGTCCACACCTATCCATACATAGTTGAATCATGGAGTTCACTTGCAAGTTAGGGTTGGCTTTGAAATCAGGCAACAGCTACTCTGCAATCCATCTGTATGAAGCCATATTATTCTGAGCATCTCTTGCACATTTGCACACACTTCTAAATGTTTTCACTTGCCAAGTTTTGCCATCACCAAGTCTGCTTGTATGAACCCTGAATTCACAGTCTTTTCCTTTACACATTACAATGTGCCTTAGCTTATCATTTTTTACCTTCTTTAAGCAAATACCCTCTTGAATGGCATAATCTCTAAGGACCTTAACCCATTGCTCTTTGTCAAAAAACATATCTCCAGGCTTAATTGACACTTTCCCACTAAGATCTCTTGTCCACATGCTCCCATTTTGGTAGACCTTATTCCACATGCTCCCATCATCATCCACACCAATGTGCTTAGGGATATCATCTTGTAATGTAGGATGCAAGAACTGATCAATATCACTGTCAACATCATCATCATGAACTTCATCTGAATTAACAAAGGACTCGTCACTATACTCAAAGCCATCCTCAGAAGCAACCTCAGAACCAACATCATCATCACTGTCTTCATCATTACCACTCTCCTCTTCATTCTTATCATCCAAACCAACAGTCAAGTTAGGAACAATATTAATGTCCTCCAAGGATTGAAGAGTTGGTTGTGAAGATTTGGTATTGTTAGTTGTGTTTATAGGATGAGAACAAGATGGCTGGGAAGATTAAGGTTGTTGAGATAAAAGAGAGATGCATTTAGACAGATCAACAGACAATGTAGGACCCACTACTCCAAATTGCTGTTGTTTAGAAGGGGATTTCAAGATATAATAGGTAGATCTCTGGTGTTTAGCAGGACAATTAGGTTGTGCAGGTTTCAATTGTGTAGGGGCAGCTTGTGGGAGTTGAGATGAAGATCTAAGTTGCCTAGAAGGGGCGTTAGAGCATGCAAGTACAACTTTGGAAGGGGAAGCAAACTTATTCAGGCCCAAGTTTGTCTTCCTCCGAAAGGGTAATTTCTTCGGTTGGCTTTTTGGGGTTATAATCAATGAGTCAACCCATTTTTGGGTTTGAGAGGTAGAAAGGATGGTATCATACTCCTCACAACCAATTTCCTCCAACCCATGAATACCAGACTCACCAACTTGTCCTGACTCTAACTCTTGTTCAATGACATGGTGTTCAGTAGATCCTCTAATGCTTACCATATAAATAGGAATGGGTCCCTTAGCCTTTTCCCACAAAGCAAAAAAAATGCAACCAATCCTTATCACAACCCAAAGGCAACTTTCTTTTAGCTTTAGGGCCACAAAGCATAAATCCAAAATATTGTGGCACCTCTACCCCTGCCTCCTCAAATGTTCTCTTTGCATCTCTATGAAGATCTAACATTTGGTACATGTCTAAGTCGACATTCTTTATAAATACCCTATGTCCTTCAAAGCATACAATCAACATCTTAGTCCCTTCAATCTACACAACATAACATACAAATGGATAAGCACTTTTTTCCACTAATCTCAAGAACATTCTACTCAAAAAAGCTACAACAACCAGCACACTAAGTTATAAATTAACTCAACTCAAACATGCTAAATTTATATCAATTTCAGGGGAAATCACAAATTAATTCACTCATACACAGAGCAAACATTCACAATTATCACACATTATCAATTTTAGGCCAAGTCATTACTAGTTAATTACTGTTTTCTTCACTCCCTAAACATTGTCTTCACTGGAAAACTGCTTTTCAAAAATGCCACAAATTTACTTCATTTTTCACATACCTCCATTTCCTTGGAAGATCCTTGCTCCTTTTCCATGATATTCAAAGTTGGGGCCACTGACAGAAGCTCAACTTGTGTCCCACCACAATTTCTCCACCACCCAAGCTACGGTTTACTTTTTCACATGAAGATTGGTAGACCTTGTTCCACAGGCTTCAACTGCCAATAGAGATGGAATTTCGTGGACCTAGGGTTTACTTTTTCACAAGAAGAAAGGGCGATTTTCACAGCATCAAGGAGGAAGACAAAGGAGATCCAAAGAGTGGAAGAAAAATCGCGGTTGGTGGGGATGAGTGGGTGGGAAATGGAAATAATTGAGGTGAGAGAAAACCATGTATATTTTGTTTGTCCTATCTGCTTTCATTTGGCTGGCAGCAAGGGGCAATTCGGTCAACAAACTTATGTTCCACACTAAAGTGCTCGGACATTTAAGTTTGTTGCCGGAAATGGACCAAAAAATTATTGATCCAAATTTCCATGGGCCCACAAATATTTATCAAAAATTATGGGTCTCCTAAATTATTTGACAAAACTACAATGGACCATTTAATAATTTTTTCTAGTGTTAACCCTAGCATTTCGCTCTATTGGCTTGAGTTGCTAGCATAAAAGGTAGCCAAGCCTGCTATTGATCCCTTGGGAAGTGGCTGCAGACGTCAAGGAGGCCATAAAGATTTATTGGTCTGGTGCAGAAATTAATCGCGATAGTGAGTTGCGGATTGTTTATGCTTACTGCTGGATAGAAGATTCATACTACTATTTTTGATAAGTGATTTGTGGTGATAGGGCAGATTTTCAATGTTAAGTTTATAGTGAAGATGGAGGGATGGATTAGATGGTGCAACACTGACTGGTGCATTCTGGGTTATCGATAGCCACTCACCACCATTGTGGCGGCTGTTTTTCTTCTCGTTGTTTGAAAATAAATTTTCTCTATTGATAGAGTGAGGTTGGTGACCATATCTTTGGCCTAGGTGAGTGATTTTATTGGCATTGATGACGCCATATTTTCCATCTAGAGAGAGGGAGACTCGCATTAATCGGCCACCAAAAAAGTAAGAGAAAAGATTAGTCAGCTATGTCTTTATTAGAATACTATACAAGCTTTCAACTACAGCCAACCCTCCATCAAAAAATTAGGGTTCTTCAATTTAGTCTATACTCAAAGCAATTGCATGCAATTATATAAGGATTTGTACCCAAAAATTGAATAATATCGCAAAGGTATGTGTCAATCTAAAGGTATTTGTGTATTTTCATGGTGTGTGTTCCCTTTTCTCTCTCCGGTAGTCTTTCCCATAAAGTGCGGGCTTGGGTCGTTTTGAGCGTCGGTTTGAAGCGTGGAAAAGCGTGGGCTTCTGTGAGCTTAAAGAATGAGTTGGGTTTGCTCGACCCCTTACAAGACGCAACAGGCTAGGCTTCGGGCTTTTGTACTCCTAGGCCTGCCCCAAGCACGTTTTTTTAAACACAGCTTGCAAGTAGCATGTGATCAGCTCATGCATGTTTGCGGTGGAAGTAAGTTGGGTTTTTTTTTTATGGCTTTTTTTCAAATATTGTCTTCCAGATACGATGAACATGGAATCTGAGTCAAGTTTTAGCATCGTTGTTTGCGAGTGTCGTTCCAAAGGGTGTTTTGAGAGCACTGGCAGCAATGGGAACACGTGTGGCTAGGTGGGCCCACGTGTCCCATGCAAGGCAAGATGAAGCTGGCAGTGAGAGGGAAATGCATAGGGCACGCGGGACGCCTTGCATAGGCGTTCTCACCCCCATTTCTCTCCCTTTTGTCTTTTTGTGAATTTTTAATTATTTGTTTTTGTTTTTTCTTTTTTTGTGAGTTAATTTATAATTTTTAAATAATTTAAAAAATAGGTTGTGTGTTATGAGGTGGGTCCATGATAAATATTTTTATTGGATGATTAAAAAAGAGTTCAATTTGTTGAAGAAGTGATGGAATGCAAGTTTCAAAATTATCAAACTTTTGCTGGCGTGGCAGGCCAGAGTTCCAAAATCTGAAACTCTACTAGGAATGCTCTGAAGCCTTGATCATTTGTCTTGACAAAATCCAGCGTGCAGGCACGTTGGATTTTGTCTTCTCTTGGGATTCTTTCTTTACGCTTGCTTAAAATTTTCTCTCTTACAACTTTTTGAAAATTTGTTCTCTTAGGTATCTTTTGTTGGACCTTTTTTAACAATCATTTTGCTTGGATATAAGGAACTTGAAGATACTGCTTGCCCATCCATATGCTAAGACCTCTCAGATGGCGTAGGTAAGATGTTTGCTTCAACTTTTTTTTTTTTTTTTGTGGAAATGAGTAAGTACAAGCAGACCTTAGATAGTCTCTCTCTCAAGGGATCTACTTAAATAGCCATCGTGTATGATACAGTCAAGCTCAAGGGAAGGAGAGTGAGTAAAGGTTAAAATGTTTACTACTACTTGGTGCATAGATTTTGTTCGATTTAAGCTTTTGGATCACTTCACCCTGGGTCAGGATTGCAATTTGCCTGTAATTATCCGTAGAAGCTGTGCTTTTAGAATCTCTCTTGCTCGAATAATCTAGCTTTTGTCTTGCATTGCTGATCAATTTTCATCTTTTATTTCTATAGAAAAATGAAACTAATGGAAAATATTAAGTTGATTTATCGTGTTTTAGCTTCTGGTTAATGGAACTGAATAGAATAGGCTAGGTGATCATTAAGTAGCCGGTGAAGGAAAAGACTCACTTCTTAATATGATAATATCCAACCATCCTAACAGCCTTAACAAACTAATCAGAAAATAATACAATTAATTAAGTGAAAAAGGAATTATTCACAGGGTTGAATTAGACGGTTGACATTAGTTGCTCCCTCACCTGACCTCAGCCAAGAACTCAACCTATGACCAATGGACTGAATGTAATTTAGGTAGTGTTTGGTTGGAAGGAAAATAGTTTTCCCATAAATATTATTTTTTGTGGAAAACATTTTTTTCAAGAAAAATAGATTTTCATGTCACATTTCTCGCTGTTTGGTATAAGATAAATAATTTTCCATGAACAAGAGGAAAACGTCAATTGAATTATTTAAATAATGAAAAATGTTGACTGAATGGTCGTAGTTGAGATAAATATTGACCAAATGAAGGAATTTTAAGCTTCAAATTCATATTTGAGTTTTTTCCAGTACTTCCTCTTGGATAATCAAGTTTCGATCTAAATTTTGAAAATTATTTTATTGATGAAAAACATCAATTGAATTGTTTGAGTGATGAAAAATGTCGCTTGAATTGTCTTGGTGGAGAAAAATGTTGACTAAATGAATGAATTTCGTGCTCAAAATTTGGATTTGAGCCTATTTTAATCTTTTATATCCGATGATCAACGTTCAATCCAAGTTATTGAAATTGTTGTAGTGGTGAAAAATATTGACTGCACTATTTAAGGGCGAAAAATATCAATTGAATTGTCGTTGTGGAAAAAATGTTAACCAAATGGAAGAATGTCAAGCTCAAAATCTAAATTTAAGCCTATTTTAATATTTTTCTATCTGATGATTATGTTTTAATCAAAATCATTTAAATTGTTTTAGTGGCGAGTTGACTGAGTTGTTTTAATGACAAAAAATGTCGATTAAATTGTTATGGTGAAGATAAATGTCGATCAAATAAAAGAAATTTAGGGGGTGTTTGGAAGGATTGAAAATCATTTTTCCTAGAAAATAATTTTCCATGTAAAACGATTTTTCATATAAAATTATTTTTCAGCTCATATTTTCAGTTGTTTGGTAGAAGGAAAAATGAACTTTCTCGAAAATGAGTTTGATTAGCAAAAAATGAACAAAAAATATAAAAAGAGACACAATAATGAAACATAAAAAATAAGCAAGAAATTTCGAAAAATAGGAATTTATATATTTTTTGTTTTGAAAATTATATTACAATAGTGGTGTCATCTATATCAAAGCTGTGACAATATATATATTTGTCAATTTTTTTTATCTTACATACTACCTACACTTTGATGCTAGCAACACTTATAGATTTCCCACCTTTGAGTAGGAATCCAAATGAAGAAGAGGAAAAACCTAGTAAGTTTCTCTATCTTGTTTTACTCTGGCAACAAATTGAAGAGCATTTTGAATTTTGATGAAATCACAGCCGTCAGATTCGTCGACGTTAGCATCAGGATGATACAACTTTGCCAATCTATAATAAGCTACCTTAATGTTCGAACCATATATCATTGCCTTAATCTTCGAATCATATGTTGAGAAAATAGACACAAAAGAGAAAAAGAGTGTGCAGTTGTGTGAGAGCTCAAGAAACGTAAAATCAACTTACGTTCTATTCAAAGTGAAAATATTTTCCTTCATTCTAGGAAAAATGATATTGCCCTAAAAACAAATTTTCCTTCTTTGTTTTACCAAATATCGTAAAATGAGAAAATCTTTTCCATGAAAATAATTTTCACCCCTACCAAATACACCCTTGAGCAGAAGATTTATATTTGAGTTTATTTCAATATTTTTCATCGGATAGTCAACTTTTGATCCAAATTATTGAAATCGAATTTTATACTTGAATTTCAACTAACTATATTATCAAAGAGTTGAAACAAGAAAATCAACTTCATAACTTCTCAAAAAGGAAATTATTTTCTTCTATTGGGAAAAAAATCATTTCTTTTGAAAAATAATTTTTTATCCTTTATTGTGCCATATAACAGAAAATTAAAATTTATTTTCTAAAAAAAATATTTTTTTTCTAATCAAACACGACCTTAAAGATTGAAAAATCAATCTTGGTAAGGCCCATAAGCCATGGTCCATTCACCAATGACTAGGGTAACTTCCCAAAAAAACTTCCCTCAGGTAAGACTCTACCCCCCCCCCCCCCCTCTTCCCAAAACCCTTACGCAGTCCCGACCCCCTGCTGAGCATCTCCACAGCTCTACCCCATTCACCAATGACTAGGGTTACTTCCCAAAAAAACTTCCCTCAGGTCAGACTCTACTACCCCCCCCCCCCCCAAACCCTTCCGCCCCTTCATCACTGCTTGCTTGTCTACATTGAAGGTACGTTTTCCGTATTTATCTTTTGCATTTTTGTTAACGGCATGGTCGAATTAATGTGGATGGTTTGGGGTTTTAAGTTACATTTTAAATCTTTGATTAGGGGGCTTTGAATTCTTGAGAAAATTAGGTTTTTGTTAAGCTGTCAAATTTCGGGTGAGATGTGGCACAATTTTTGGCTGAAATGTGAATATGGGATAAGCATAAACTATTGTTTGCCTTAGATTTGTGACGTTATGGGCTTATCATTGTTGTTAGCCATTACATTTGAAATTATAGAACAGAAGAGGTAGAATTAAATGTATTGTTCCCAGAAGTTTGTCTGGGCAAGCTGGTGACATACATCTTTTTGTTGGGAAGGAAGACCCATTGATCTGATGTTTGGTAATCAATAAATTAATTTAGGAAAGATCTTGAGCTGGGTAAGATATTTTGATTGTTTGTCTGAGTTAGCCTGTTAAGTGCTATTAGGGTTAAATCACCGGCTAGTTTGCGACGTTTTTGGTGTCGGTGCACTCTTATGTATTGTCACTGTTCTGTGTTTCTTGTTAATACATCCCAGATGTGTCTGCATTGTGGGATTTAGGGTAGTTTCTGCCTTCGTTTTACTTTTTGTAGAGCATTAATAGGTGGCTGTTTAAACTTCATGGCTTGGCTCCATTAAGCGATGCATTTTACATAGCCTTTTTAGCAATTTAAATGAGCATAGTAGACCAGAGTTTTCATTGGAATGCTCTCGCAAATTTTAAAATTGAGATTCCGAAATGATTAGCAGGTATCATGGTCATAAACATGCAGTTCAATGACCTAGAATGGTTACACAATAGTAGGAAACATTTTGAATGATTACCAATAAACACATATAGTAAACATTTAATGACTTCTCAACCCTTTCCCCTAAAATCCTGTTGACTGTGTGGCCTTAACCCACTATATTCTGAAAGCTTAACACAACATCTCAAACATCCTCCTGAAGAGTTTCAATGACCACAATAGTGTCACTGGAACATCTTTCTCATTATATATGTGGTTATTAATGAGGTTATGAATGTGTACATTACTCTCCACATTAACCAGAATTGACTAAAAAACTGTAAATAGTATGGAGCATTTTAGGGGTTTGAAGGAGCATGTAGTCACCACTCGCCACTCATCACTCACCATTTGACATCTTCTGACACATTTTATAAAGATCCTGAAAATTTGTATTATGCATTTTAAGGGTTGGAATGGAGGACAAGAGGTTGATTTGTTGGCACCCATCACTATAGATACTCCAATCATCAACTCATGTATTCTTATACCAATAAAGCATAGGACTAGTGTCTTTTACATCTTGGCTACGAACTGATGATGGAGAAATAACCATAAGCACCGCATGATGTGCTTCAAAGTTTATATAAGTATTAAAATACGGATTAATACGATGCCATTACCCATCTAATTTACTGAACAACTATGGTTTCTCTCCAAAATGATTCCAAAATAGTTATAAATTTACATTAGGCTTCACTTCTTTGTTAAGAGGATTACCGAGATATGGTTGTAGGCTACTTGAACTATTAAATCAAATCACTGCCTCATCTTGAAGATACCAACTACAGCGGGTCCAAATGTCAGCAAAATGTGCCGAACTACTGCTTCCGACTCAGGATATTGTGCAGGGAAACTTCACCCGTAATCATAGATTCTGTATAAAGGACAATCACGTATTCTCCTACCATCCACGAAATAACGTTGTTCAATAATGCCTTGATTAGATAATTCCTCTAGTATCCTTGCAATAGGCATACCCGGTCTATATCGGCTTGTCAAATCATCAAATGATAGCCTCACAGGTGGTACTATTTTATACTTACAATATTTGTTTATAGCTGATTGGACAGCCATAAAATAAGACCTTACGTCACAATCCCCCTCTTGTCTTGCATTGTTTGCTTGTGCTATTATAGACACATTTTCATACATTTGTTGTATATAATTAACTTAGGGATACATTGTAGGATCTTCAACGTCATATTCCAAAATCATCTACACACAAATGTACAAAAGTAAATCCATTACTCATTTCGAAGTGCTCCTAATCAGTATACAACATAGATTTTAAACAATATAAACAGTTTACAAAAACTTCATCATATTTGTCGCTCTATAATTTGGTTCTTAGCATCCCTCGTAAAAAGAGTCATTATAGGTATGGGTGGCAATTCTTGACCCGAAAATAAAATTTTTTTGGTGTTATTAGGTTAAATTATATTCTTGCCCTTTTTCTTTTATTTTAATTTTAAATCTAAATTCCTATTTTATCCTTTTTCTTTTACTTTAATTTTAAAGAAATTAAATAAGAAACGGTAAAAATAGTAATTTTGCTTTAAAATTAAAATAAAAGAAAAAGGGCAAGAGTTTAATTTAACATAATAATGCCAAAAAAATTGTGTTTTCGGGTCGAGAATTACCACCTCCATCTATAATAACTCTTTTTTAGGGGGCGCTAAGAACCAAATTATAGAGTGACAAATATGATAAAATTTTTGCTAATTGTTTTAGTGTTTGAAATCTATAGTGTGTACTGATTGGGATCACATCGAAACGAATAATGGACTTACTTTTTGTGCATTTGCTTGTGTAGATGATTTTAGAATATGACGTTGAATATCCTGCAATGTATCCCTCAGTTAACTATAGACAACAAATGTATGAAAATCTGTCTATAATAACACAAGTAAACAATGCAGGACAAGAGATGGATTGTGGTGTAAGGTCTTGTTTTATGGTTATCCAATCAGCTTTAAACAAGTAATGTAGGGATAAGATGGTGCCACCTGTGAGACTGTCATTTGATAATTTGAAGAGTCAAGGTCCAATGGACCGGGTATGCCTATTGCAAAAATACTAGATAAATTATCCAATCAAGACATTATTGTTGAAGAACGTTACTTCTTGGATGGTGGGAGAGTAGGTGATTGTCCTTGTACAGAGTCTATAACTACGGGTGGAGTTTTCTTGCACAATATCTTGAGTCGGAAGCAGTATTTCGGCGCACTTTGCTGACATTTGGACCCGCTGTGGTTGGTGTCTTTAAGATGAGGTAGAAATTTCATTTAATAGGTTAAGTAGCTCACAGCCATATCTCGGTGATCCTCTTAACAAAAAAGTAAAGCCTAATGTACATTTACAACCATTTTGGAGAGAAATCACAGTTCGGTAAATTAAATGGACAATGGCATCGTATTTTGATACTTATGCAAACTTTAAAGCATATCATGCGGTACTTATAGTTGGTTCCCAGTTCGTTGCTAAACTGTAAAAAACACTAATCTTATACTTTATTAGTAAAAGAATACATGGACTGAAGATTGAGGTATCTATGGTGATGGGTGCCAACAAATTGATTTGAAACTGCTCATCAAGGTCTACTACATCGCGAAGATTGTGAAAGTTGGCAATTCGTTGATTGAGGAACGACTTGAATTCTCCTTAATGGGCTAACTGAGAACATGGTAAGTGTTAAACCAGAAATTATGATATGTTATACCTTTTTATTATCTAATATTTGCTCGAATTAAATTAATAAATTAGGATTTTAATGTGGTTTTATTTATTTTGTAGGAGTTGAAGAGAAATTTGAAAGCATAAATAAAATATTCCAATTACAAAGAGAAAATGGTGTTAGATCAAGAGGAAGCAAAAGAAGTAGCGGCCCATTCCCAAGATCAAGTTCAACAGCCCATCCTTCGTCCTTTCCCTTGCTCCCATGATCCGATTCTCTTTTCTCTTCTCTTTCCGCTGGCCCATTTTGCTTGGCTCGGTTCTTCTCAGCAACCCAAACAGCCTCCCCTTCTTCCACTTAAAACCACACATGCCCAACACGTGACGTTTATCTTCCCCAACCCCTGCCTTGTTGCTCATAACCCAGAAAAGGGTGCCGGTGCTGCTTCATCAGTCCTCTGCCATTATTCTCTCTTCACCATTTATTCCATCATCAAGTCGACAGTTACGGTAGATTGAAGGACTGAAAGAGATGGCGCTTTTGGGAGTTTAAAAAAAACTGGAGATCGAAGGCAGGGGGTGTGATTAGGAGTAGAAGCACAGAGTTATTTAGTTTTCAATTTGTGTTTTCGATTTCGTTTTCAGTTCAAATTTGGGTTATAGTTTCACAAATGGTGTGATTTGGATCTTGGATTGTTGAATTTGAGTTGAACTTTTAGGCTTGGAGGAGTACTCAATTTGGATTGGCTTTGATATGCTCCGCTAAACTCAAGCTAGCTTCTTTTATGTTTCAATTATGTGCAGTGCTGTAAGTTTGGTTGTTGGGCAACTGGATTTGTCCAATTTTGTTTCTATTTTCCAACTCCAAGAACCATGCTCTAGACTCTTACTTTTCTTCTATTGTTCATGATTTTCAAGTGTGTTCTTGGTCAATCGAATCAGACTGCGTTCTACAAAGTTTATGTTTAGTTAATATTCCTGGTATGGTGTTTGCCCCTATATGGGCCCAAATCAATGTTGTTGGGGTTTTTAGTTTAGCTAATAATATGTCGATCAATAAAAATATGTTTCAAAGTTAAACTTAGCTAATGATATGTCAATCAATAAAAGTATGTTTCTGATGGAGTTCTTACAATGCCCTTTGTTTTAAAATGAATCAAATCAATTAGGTATGTTTAATATGTCGGATAAAGGATGAATAATTCATCCAAGTTTTGTTTAAGCTTCAAAATTGCAGGGCAAGCGTTCGTTCCAACACTGACCCATTTTTGTGTGCAAAATTCAACATGCATCCTCAAGGTTTAAGTCTGATATTTTTTTATGAATTTGAAGTTCAAGATGTTAATTTTCCAACAAATCAAGTTGCATCCAATTTGCACTTCATTTGGTCGTTTAAATCAGTCATTAAGCCCAATGTGTCAAAACTGTCCAGCAATACCAAAAGAAGCACGGTTTTGATTAACTTATAACTTAAGCTATATGATTGGCTTAAGTCTTGCAATTATACATTTTTGGAATCCTCATGAAGTGTACTTTCAGGTCAAAACATTAGTTTTCAATCATACCCACAAGAGGATGAAAGATCAAAGACTTTTTTCAAACCGGTCAGATTAGGCTCTAATATGTGCGGTAAAATGTTTAAGCCTAATTACCCTAGTTAAATATATCCTAACCTTGATTTATTTGTGGGGGGGTTTATACACATCCCAAAATGACCCCCCATGGCCTGAAAACCGAATCATCAACACTTTTCCTAAGCTTAAAAATTGCTACAAAAACCAGCCAAAACTACCCCTAAACCCGGTTTAGTGCAAACTGGTTCTTCTTAAACCTTCAGTCGATTTTCTCCACTTGCAAGCAACTTGGCACGTCCCTCTATGCTTGGCACACGTCCCTAGGCTCTCTAGATAGGGTGGTGCATTGAGAAGATCAACCAATAAGGGAAGAAGGCAGCAAAATTGGTCCCTTGAACATGATTGGCTAGCCGTAAAGGGAGTGTTTGCTTTTCCGCCAACCAATGAGAATTCCGCAAGGATCCCAGCATGTTTAAGCTTAGTTTAAGAGTAGATTGATTGTATAATAAGTATTAGTAATGTTTTACTTCATGTTTTAAATGTATTAGATTAGTTTAAGATAGCTAGTAATGTAGTTTAGCACAAATCAGCTTGTATTAGTTTCTAATGCTTTCCTAGCTAGTAAGGAAAAGCGAGAGGAGTGTGCTTGCTTGCTTAGCTCTATTTAAAAGCTTGTACACTCCCCATTGTATCATAACATATCAGAATTGAATCAAAAACCCCTTTGAGAGCTTTGTGCTTTCGGTGCTTAGGCACATATCAAATTCTTGCTTGCTTATCCTTAATTAGGCCAATTAAGGTGGTGTTCAAGTAAGTCTTAACCTAGATTAAGTGGTGATATCTGTATCTTAATCGAAGTTAAGGGCCCTAAACTTGGATTTGGTGGTGTTTCTGTATCCAAACCCCAAGTTTAGTTCTATCCATTTGATGCTATACTCAAGGAGTTCCAAGAGAGTTTAAGTGGATTTGCTAGTTTTAATTTAAAGTTAGTAATTCTTAACTTTGCTTATCTTCCACTTCCCTTAACTTACAAGCCACTTCCATACCCATTACCATACTTACTCAAGGCTTAGACTACTCCTAATAGTCTAGCTTCCATTCCAAACTTCAAAACACATTCAACCGTGCAAAGTAAGAAAATATGCCTTCACGAACCAGCAAAGTGGCACGGCCACACCGTGCGTAGTGGCACGACCGTGCCACCCTTGAACCGTGAGGTTCTTCTCCTTTGCTTCATCATCTTGGTAGCTTGTAACCTAATTCCATTCCCCCATTGTGTTGTACATCAATTCACATCAATGATCTTTTGTTTTCCCATTTAGAATCACTTGATTCTAAACTCCATTCCTCTCTCACATGTTTGATGTCTCACAACCATCATTTTATGTGATCATTTTCACTTGGTTTCCCTTGATTGTGTCTTCCTTGGTTTGAAAGCTTGAACTCTCAATTTGAGTCATAGCTAGAGGCCTCGGCAGATACATCAGTTTCAAAGTTAAACTTCATGATAGGACAGGTAGTAACCTATTTTCTTAATCCATCCTTAAGGACAACACCCGTAATCGCTACAACGATAAATCATTCGCTGGCAGAAATAACAACAGTAAGTGACCTCTAGTATTATTTTATTTAATAATAATGTTGTGTTTTAGGGTGTTGGCTAAAAATTTCCTCTTGTTGTCCAGGCAGAAGAGGAGAAGACTAGACTAACATGGGATGAGGAACAAAAAGATATAGATAACTTGGCATTAAGGAAAAAGGCTTATGTGAAACATAATATATTAATTGTTTGCTTAGGTTAGGCAATTAACTAATGTTGGGATCAAGTCACTTGCTTGTTTGTGACACTTTTATTCTTAGTTCACTCTTATATATTCAGTCTTTTTTATGCGTCTCTCTTTAACACATTCAAAAACTGTGTGCATTGTGGGATGCAAGGAAGTTTCAGCCTTGGATTTAATTGTTCAGAACAATAAAAGGCGGCGCCTTGGCTTATTGATTATTGAAGCAAAAGGCTCAAACTTCATGGCCTTCATTCGCTACAGCGATGCAATCATACAATTTCTTAGGGCTCATTGAGTCATGTTTGTTAATGCGATGCAATCATGCAATTTCTTGGGGTTCATTGAGTCATGTTCGATACTAGAACATCAAGGCTTTAAATTCCATTCAAATTGACACTGTTGCGAGACAATCGATGCAGTTTGCTCCCAAGTCAATCTTTAGCTTCAAAGCATTAAACTATTCTTAAATAACACCCGACCCACTGTTAAAATTGAATAGATGCAAGCCCCAGTTGAACAATATATGCAGTAGATTTAAGGGACTTAGGGCCTGTTCTTTTCGTTGGTAAATTTCAAAATACAAATATCAACTTATTTCAACCTACTTCAACTCACTCTCACTATTTTAACCAAGTTCAGTTTATTACATAAAAAAAAAAATTCAACCTACTTCAACCAACTTCAACCTTCTTTAACCCACCTCAACTTACTTCAACCCACTTCATCTTTTTACCGACTCCAATTTGCCTACGAAAAGAACAGACCCTTACTATGGAGGTTGTACTTGAGAATTATCACTGCACATATGGCTTCAGAATCAAATTTATTTGGATACCTAATCTTTTGATTTAAAATCACTTTGTTTTCAACTTTAGTTTGCTAAACTTTTTTTGGAACTAGACCTATTTGAATTGCACTAAACTTATGTTCGTCGACTTGGATTGAATTAGAACTCATTTTACTTAACTGAGTTGTACTTATAAATGTTAAATCCTAAGCCTGTTTTTCTTGAATTGAATTCATTTTTACTAAACTAAATTCAATTGACTTTATTTTGAAAAAAAAAAAGTAAATTGAAGAAAACATGCCTAAATAAACTATATGTAATCCAAATTCAACCTTAAAAAAAAAAAAAACATGTCAATCCCAAATTAACTTAAACTAGGTCCAAATATGCTAAAGGGAGACCCTTCATTCAAATATATATTTGATGTTAGCTCAAACTTTCAACCCTAAGTATGTTAGATCCCACTCAAATATAACATTAGCTTCAACTTGGAGCCAATATTGGGTTGATGTAGTAGGGTTTGTTTTTTTCATGGGTCAATTCTAAAATACCAATCTCAACCCATTTCAACCAAAGTTACAAGAACCGGACCGGACCGGCCGGTCTGACCATGAACCGGATAATGGTCCGGTCCGAAAGGGAACATAAAACCGCTGGTTCATTGAACTGGTCAAACCTCAGTTGAATCACCCAACTTATCCATTAAACCGGTGGTTTGAACCGGCTGAATCAAATCTCCTCTCCTTATAACAACAACAACAACACCTCCCAGTGTGGGTCCTGCTTTCGTGGGGTCTGGGGAGATCCAGCTGTAGGCAACCTTTCCTCTACCGGTATTCGTACCCATAGAGAGGTTGACTCCAAGAGACCCACGAAAAAGGTTTTGTGAAAAAGTTTTAAAGAGTGAAGCGCTTGTGGAACATTTAAAGAGGAAAATCAGTGCCAAACAAGTTGAAGCTGGAAGGAGTTGAAAAAAAGCTGAAAGAACGCACCTCAACAATCCACGTTAAGCAGCTGCCGCCACTCCCAGAAAAAGGCACAACCTGCATTCTGCATACGAACACGATAGATCCCTATCAGCACCAAGCCACTACAGCTACTGACAATTACAGAGTCGCTTCTCTGCCATCTAAGATTCTTATCCTATTCCGCCACAGTCTCTTATCCTGAGTTAGGTCCTCCGTCAAACCCACTACTTTCAAGTCCTTTCTAATCGCCTCGTCCAAACTCTTCTTCGGTCTGCCCCTTCCTCTCTTACCACCGGGAAGGTCGATCAGCTCACACCTCCTCACTGAGGCGGCCATACTTCTCCTTTTCACGTGACGGAACTATCGGAGTCTTGATTCCCTCATCTTCTCTTCTATGGGGGCCACTTTAGCTAAGTCCCTGATTACACCATTCCCAACTCTGTCCATTCTCGTAAAACCACACATCCACCTGACCATCCTTATCTTAGCTACTATTAACCTCTAGGCCTGCGTCTTTTTTAGAGGCTAACACTCCGATCCATATAGGACAGCCGGTCTGACTACCATCTGATATACTTTGCCTTTCAATCCTAAGAGCACCCTTTTGTCATACAGCACCCCTGAGGTAAACTTCCATTTTTGCCAGCCTTATACGCTGGTTAATATCCTCGCCAATGTCCCCATTTTGCTGGATGATCGAGTCAAGGTACTTAAATTTATCTACCTTAGGTATCTGTCTCTCATCCAGGGTGACTTCTCCCCCCTCTTCCTTCCTTCCACTGAAACAACAATGCAGGTATTCCGTTTTCGATCTACTTAATCTAAAACCTCTGGCTTCCAGCGTAAGCCGCCAACTCTCCAACTTGTCATTCACCCCCTACCTGGTCTTATCGATAAAAACAATGTCATCTGCAAAAAGCAAACACCATGAGACCTCATCCTGAATCCCTTTTAGTAAACTCATCTAAAACTAAGATGAAAAGAAACGGGCTTAGGGCTGAGCCCTGATGCAGACCGATACTAACAGCGAAGTCATTTGAGACCCCTCCCGGTGTCCTAACACTCCATAACACTTCCCGTGTGATTCTATCATATGCTTTTTTCAGGTCAATGAACACCATATGGATATCTACCTTTCTACCCCTATACAAATCTCCTCTCCTTGCTTGTGTAAAAATTTCAGAAATTGCATGCCCTGAGAGAATTGAACCCGCGACACTACAATTCCACAACACCACCATTTGCTTCAGGCTTCAGCTAACCAACTGCTCCAGCAGCCCCTTGTGTATTATTCTTTATCATATTGTTTTTATAATCTCGGTCCAGCTCCTTTATTGTGTTAGGATATAATTTTTGATTATATAATTAGAGCATGATAATATACTAAAAATGCAATAATATAATTGGAAATAAACAATGGCATTTGTTTCTCTTTTCAGCCAGAAGTGAACACACTAATACATTACTATCATAAAGTTGCTAATATTTTTATCTACATGTAATATGTTTGGTTATATTTTATGAAATCCGGGTCAACCGGTTTAATCTGATCCAACCGGTCCAGCCGATTGAACCATCGAACCGCTAGCTTCACCGGTTCACCAACTGGTCCGGTTTTGGTAACCTTGACTTCAACCTATTTCAATCCACTTCCACTATTTTAACCAAGTTCAATTTATCACATAAAAAAAATTTAACCCACCTCAACCTACCTCAACTCACCTCAACCTACTTAAATTCACTTCACTCTTTTACCCACTAAAAGAACAAGTCGTAATTCTAAATTGAAAAACTATGCACTGGATCCAACAGGGCTACACCTACTATGATGATCAGACATAAAAATCAGTCTCACATGTTTGCCTCAAAAGCATATCCTTTTCGAGACTTTAATGATTAAAATTTTTATTGAAACCAAATGGATCATATTTTATTTGAACCTTGCACACTCAACTCCAAAATTGTGTATGGCCATGAATCTTGTTTTGTCCAATTTTTCTTATTCACAATTGACTTGAAATTGGAATTTTTGCCACCCTTACTCATCACAAGTTTACACTTTCTTCTACAATAACATAGCTTATCAGAATCCATAAAGCAATGGCACGTCTTGCAAGTTTTCATTGGATTCCTTGAACACGACCCAGACATCTTTACTTACAAATTTCTCAAACAATATGTTGAATTTGTAATCCTAATGGTTTATGATACAACAGTTTAGGGATTCCTTGAGAAATTTGTGGAATTTTGCTGAATATCGCAAACTAGAGTTTTAAGGAGGGAAAGGAAAATTCTTTTTCGCTTCTCTTTCTTTGTTTTGCAATCCTAAGGTCGATAAGTTTAAGTATCTAGGCTCGATCAATCAGCAGAATGAAAATATTGACGAAGATATTAACTAGCGAAAAAAAGTAGGCTAGCAAAAATGGAAGTATACCTCAGGTGTGCTATGTGATAAGAGGGTGCCCATTAGATTGAAAAGCAAAGTCTATCGCATGGTAATTAGGCAGACAGTTCTTTATGGACCGGAATGTTCGCCTCTAAAAAAAGACGCAAGTTCAAAGGCTGACGGTAGCAGAAATGAGCATAATAAGGTGGATGCGTAGTTATATGAGGATAGACAGAATTAGGAATGGAGTTATCAGGGACTTAGTTAAAGTAACTTCCATTGGAGATAGGATGAGAGAAATAAGATTCCGATGGTTTGGCCATGTGAAGGGGAGGAGTGTGGACGCTCAAGTGAGGAGATGTGAAAATATCAACATCCCCGAAGGCAAAAGATGGAGGGGACGACCAAAGAAGAGCTTGGACGAGGTAATTAGATAGGACTTGAAAGTTGTCGGTTTGACGGAGAATTTGGCTCATGATAGGAAGTTGTGGCGGGATAGGATTAAGATCTTAGATCGCTAAAAGTCAACCCCGTAGTTATCTTTTGGTTGCTGTGGCATAGTGCTGGTAAAAGTTTGTTGTGTTTGTATGCAGGTTGTACTATTTTCTAAGAAGATTCCCGTTTGCTTACTGCTGGTTATTGAGGTATGTTACCTTCCTCCGATATTGTCCTTTTATTTCATAACTTCAACAACTGATCTTTTATCTCAACCATCCATTGCTATAAAATCTTTCTTCTATAAAACATTTTCCCATTAAGTGTTTTCACAAAATCTTTCTTTTGAAAATATTTTCACAAAATCCTTTTTTGTGGGTTTCTTGGAATCAGCCTCTCTATGAGTAGAAATGCCGGTAGAGGTAAGGTTGCCTATAGGTGGATCGCCCCAGACCCCGCGAAAGCGGGACCCACATTGGGAGTTGTTGGTTTTTTTTTTGGTTTTGTTCAAATTGCAAGTACTGGGCTTGTTCTTTTCGTGGGTAAATAGGGGTGGGTAAAAGGTTGAAGTGGGTTGAGGTTGGTTGATGTTGGTTGAGGTGAGTTGAAGTTTGTATTTTTTTTGAGATGGGTTGAAATTAGTTGAAGTTGGTATATTTTTTTTATAGTGGGTTGAAGTGTGTTAAAATAATGAGAATGAGTGATAATTTATTAAGGCCTTGTTCTTTTCATTGGGAAATCAACCCAATCACACTCACCCACTCCTTTCCCCCTCTTCCCACTCCTTCCCACACTTTAAAAAAAAATATCACTCATTCCCACACTCACTCATTCATTCCCACACCTACATAAAACAACCATTTCTCATATTCTGAAAATTTTTATAATTTACGTAATTGTGTGTACGAATAATCTGATAGCAATTATGATCAGTTTTAATTTTTCGGATGTTATGGAACAGTTTTTTTTCATTATTTTTTAAAATTTTCATTATTTTTTATTTCTATTTCTACTTCTTCTTTTTTATTTTTTTATTTTTTTATTTTTTGTATTTATTTTTTATTTTTTATTTTTTATTTTCTTTATTTTTTGTACTTATTTTTATTTTTTATTTTTTTATTTCAGAAAAAAAACCAACGGAAAATTCCAAAAAAATAAAAAATAAATGCAAAAAATACAAAAAAATAAGAAAATAAGAAATTTAAAAAAATACAAAAAAAATTAAACCAAAAAAATTTAAAAAAATTAAGAAAATTAAAAACAAAAACAAAAATATCAAAGATTTAAAAAATTAAAAATACAATTTAAAAATTTAAAAAATTTTAAAATTTTAAAATTTTAAAATTTTATAATTTTAAAAATAAAAATTAAATACAAAAAAGAAAAAATAAAATTATAAAAATACAAAAATACAAAATTAAAAAATTAAAAATTAAAAAATTAAAATATACAAAATACAAAAATAAAAAATACAGAAAGACACAAAATAAAAATACAAAAATTAAAAAATTAAAAAATAAAAAATAAACAAAATTAAAAAGAACAAAAAGAATAAACAAAATTAAAAAAATTTCATCATCATTAATTACTATCACAATAAAATTATTACATTATAAAACAAAAAAATATTAATAACCAATACTTCAACTTCATTCAACTACATTCAACTTTCACCCACACTCACCTACTCCTTCCCACACTAAAAAAAAAATACCACTCACCAACTCCTTCCCTCCCTTTTCCACACTCACCCATCCCACACCCCTCATTTCCCACTGAAAAGAACAGAATTTAAGTTATTGTAATTTTTAGTGCATTTTTTCATTGAATGGTAATTTCATAATTTTGTAACTATTTTTCTGAAAGTTGGAAGCCGGTGCAACTTGTCAATTACTTTTAACAATTTGGGTTACAAATTATTAAATTTATGAAGGGTTGTGTTGAAGTTGGTTGAAGTGGGTTGAGGTTGGTATTTTTTTTTTCAGGTGGGTTGAAGTGAGTTGAAGTTGATAAATCTAAAAAGACCTACGAAAAGAATAGGGCCTAAAGTCTTAAACAAACCGTTTTCTATTTTTCTTTTCTTTTTTTATATTCAGCTCCTTATTTATTTGACCATTATTAAGTGATAAGAAAAAGTTTTATTCATTTGAGATGTGTTTTTACTTGCTATGGTCAATTTGTAAGTCATCTAGTGGCATTGCTGATATATCACAAGAAGTTGTAAGACATACTCGAGTTAAGTGTCAAAAGTGGCAAAAATAATGAGCTAAGTGACATACATGTCTTTCATTTCGCTAAGGTTATTCAACTCAAAATTAGCTTAATCCAGATTCGAATAGGCTCAAGGTCGGTCCATTTTTCAAACACAAATTAGGCCACACATGAACACACTTGGTGCAAAACTCAAATCGAAACGTTTTCAATTTTTCATCAACTATAGCTAGAAAAATACAAAAAAAAAATAAAAAAAAAATAGTGCTGTCAAAAGTACCTGGTCTCTCTTGCCACTAGCCTTAGACCTTTGAATTTTACTGAACTTATGTGTGCGGACCTATGTTGAACTAAAGCCTATGTGTATCGACCTATGTTGAACTAAAACTTATTTTTACTTAACTGAACTGTACTTATACGTGTTAAATCCTAAACTTGTTTCTATTGAAGTGAATTTGTACTTACTGAACTAAATTAAACTGAAGTTATTTTTTAAAAAGAGTAAATTGAAGAAGACATGCCTAAATAAACTATATTTAATCCAAATTCGACCTAAAAAAAGCTATGTCAATTCAAAATTTAATCCAAATATGTTAAAGGGAAACCCTTTATTCAAAAACAAATTTGATGTAAATTGAAACTTTCAACCCCAAGTATATTAGACCCACGCAAATATAACATCATCTTAAACTCAAGACCAATAATATTGAGTTGATGTATTTCTGAATTAGACAAACAATGCATTAGGTTCAAAAGGGTTGCAGTCCTCTTGTTTGGTCCCTGGTGACAGGACACAAGTAGCAAACTACTTGAAGCAAACAATATTTGGTAAAATGGTACACCTACTAAGAGCATTTTCAGTGGGATTTTCAAATTTTGGAACTCTACCTTGTCATATTAGCAAAAATTTCAATTTTTTGGAACTTAAATTCCATCACTTCTCCAACTCATGAAAATCCAATTGTAATCAACTAATAAAATTATTTGCTATGGATCCACCTTCTAACACACAACTTATTTTTTAATCATTCAAAAATTATATATTTACTCAAAAAAAAAAAATATATTAAAAAATCAGATAAGGACAAACACAAGAGGGAATAGGGGGAGGCACATGCAGAGTGCTGCCACGCATGTCTCCCATTTCCCCATGGCTGCCAAGTAGAACGCGTGGGACACGCAGGCCTACATGGCCACACGCGTTCCCACGGTTGCTAATGCTCTAAGACGAATTTTGATAATCATACATGAAAATCAGCTACATGAATGTCTCAAAAGTGTACTTATTTTGAGACTTAAGAATTTTAATTTTAATTAGTATTGAATTAAAGTGGATAATATTTAATTCAAACCCACCCTAAAATTATTTCAACTTAAAATTACCTTACGCTAGATCCAGTAATGTATATTATATACTTGGGAGTATGTAATCTCACTTGTCAGGTATATATATATTTTTAACATATAAATAATTTTCAATATGTGGTGCGGATGTGGTTTATGAAAATATATACTCCCAAGAGTATGATATAGTCCGTATAGGCTTTGACTAAATCCGAATTGGCTCAAGAAAGCCCCATTATGCAAAACCCGGCAAATTATAATGTACATCTGAGAGTATGTACTCTTATTGATATATATATATATATATATA
>JACYFF010031959.1:93582391-93652514 GCA_017589665.1 Selenicereus undatus
ATACAATTTTCAGTATGTATTTGTCAAATAAACAGTTATTAATATATATTTTACTTACATAATTTTCGAAAATACATACTCTAGATGTATAATATAAGCTTTGGCGAAACCCAACTTAGATCGCCAATGAACAAACTTGGCGCCAGCAAAACTCAAATCAAAACATTTCAATTTTCGTCAACTATTAGCTAGAAAATACAGCAAAAATAGGACACAGTGCCCTCAAAAGTACCCGCTCTCTCCCTCCAATGGCGGATATTGAGCCCCCATCGTTCTCCCTAGGTTTAGACCTCGATTTGGAGTTAGAATCGGAGCCCCAACATCATCATCCGACGACCCACCAACGCTTCGATGAAGATGATAATGAAGAGGAGTTTCAATTGCGGGTTTCTGATTCGGACCTCGATGACCCGACCCCGACCCTCCGACGCCTTCGTCGCGGTGGACCCTCCACTTCAAAGCCCATTTCGACGCCCACTCAGTGCTCTCAGCGGTTGCCCACTTCAAATGGTGTCGCCGACGACGACGACGACGATGATATCCAAGATTTCTCTTCAGAGGAACTTGCTACTACAGGTTAGGGTTTCTTTTTCTCCCTCTTCTTTTCCATTTTTTTGATTGAGTTGAATTTACTGGAGATTCTCTGAAAGTCGCAACGATCCTGTATTTTTCGGTGGTTTTGATTCATGTTTCATTTTGCTTTTACATTTTGTTAGTGGCATGGCGGAATTAACGTGGTTGGTGTGGGCTTTTTAGTTAAATTTGAACTCTTTGATTAGGGGGCTTTGAATTCGTGAGAAAACTAGGTTTTTGTGAAGCCGTCAAATTGGGGTGAGGTCTGGCACAATTTTGACTCAAATGTGAATATGGAATTAGCATAAACTATTGTTTGATTTAGATTTGTGACATTATGGGCTTATCCATTGTTGTTAGCCATTGCATTTGAAACCATTGCATTTGAAATTATAGAACAGAAGATGTACAAGTGAATGAATTGTTCCAGAAGTTTATCTGGGCAAGCTGGTGACATACACCTTTTTGTTCGGGAGGAAGACCCCCCTGGTATGATATTTGGCAATCAATAAATTAATTAGGAAAGATCTTGAGCTCAGGAAGATCTTTTGATTGTTTGTCTGAGTTAGGGAGTTAACTGATATTGGGGTTAAATCACTGGCTAGTTTGTGATATTTTTGGTTTTGGTACACTCTGATATATTTAGTCATTGTTCTATGTTTCTTGTTAATGCATCTCACCATCTCAAGACTCAAATGTGTCTGCATTGTGGAGTTAGGGCAGTTTCCGCCTTAGTTTTACTCTTTGTAGAGCAATACTAGGTGGCGCCCAGGCCCATTGAAGCACAAGGTTTAAACTTCATGGCCTTGGCTTCGTAAGGCGATGTAATTATGCAATTTCTTGAGGCTCATTTAGTCATGCTCCTCAATGTGTACCTCTTGCTGCTCCTTGATATCTTTAGTAAGCAGGGGAGAGGTGAGATATTATACATCAATGCTCTAAATTTCATTCGAATTGATGCTTATGGCTCACCTGAGATGATTGACACTATTTCAGAATTCAGACAAAGATGAACAAAAAATTTTATGAAATTTCTTCAAATTAAATCCCAACTTAAAGGTTCCAATGAATTCAAACCTAATTCTTGAATCACATGTGGGGTAGCTAATAGATGAGCTATGGAGTCTAGACTCCACCTAAGAAGATTTCATAAAGTTTTTTACTTTTGCTAGAAGAAGGGAAGAATTCATTAGATATGTAGACACACGGCGTCTATAAGGCATATTAGACACAAACTAATACAAATCATACTGTCAAAACAAGTTGTTTTACTTATTTAGGGGTTTTTTAGTCTGCAAATTTTCTGCTAACAAAATTAAAACAGTCAAGCTAAACTAGAATATTTTACTAAGATATCCTAAAACATTTTGATGGATAACTAGGGGCATAAGGGTCACCATTTGAATTTGTCAGCCGTATTTCCAAGATTCTAGAAAATCTTGTATAATACATTTTATTTTTGGAATTTCAGGAAGCTTTACTATGCTTTACTGGAAAGTGGAAACCTCTAATAATCTAAATATCCTCTTGAAGAGTTTTAGTCACCGTAATGGCTTCATTGTCACCTTGTCGATTTTGATGTGTTGTTCTAGAATGCTACAAAAATGGGCATCATTGTGGCATACATACCTTTTAAACTCTACAGAATTGTGTCCTAGAAAACTGTGAGCAGTCTAAAGGGTTATATAGTCGCCATTTGCACTTTTTGTACGTTTTCCCGATAAAATGCTAAAAATTGTGTATAATACCCTTTGTTTTAGGATTCTTAAGAGGCTTAAGAACACAACACCTCCAAACCCATGAACAGCATTTTCAATATCCCTCAAATAATTGTAATGAGTGTAATGGTTTCGTTTGCAGTTCTTGTAGATTTGAAAACATGAATCCTAGGAAATGCCCCAAAATGGGGTACTATAGCTACATACAACACACTAAAAATGCTTTTGAATGGTAATAAGCACCTTCTCATTTTTTGAATGGTCAATATGAGCATATAATTACTTCTTGGCAACTTGAATATTTTTTCTGAACTCCCAGCTGCTGTATATAATAGCCTTCAATTCTGCATTTCGAGTAGGTCTGGTCACTTCACCTGCAAAACTTCTTATGATGGTCTAAATACCCTCCTTAACAGTCTCAATTATTGTAATGGACTCATTTACACCATCTTATTGATTTTGTCACTTTGCTTTAGATATTCCTGGAAGGTTCATAGCATTCTGCATTTAGAACCTTTTTGATTTCTTAAATATCCTCCTGGGAAAACATAAATTTTAGGCGGATTCTAGAATGCCATAAAAAAGGCATTATTCTAGCATGTAATACTCTTTAAACTGTCTAAAATAGGCCTAAGATATTGTAGAGCATTTTGAGAGGTTAAGAGGATAGTATGAGCACATAATCACAATTTAACTAATTTCTAGACATTTTTTCAAAAATGATGAGAACTTCGTATAATAGGTGAACAGCCTTTTTTTTGTTTGGGGGGAGGGGGGGGGGATGTTTTGAGGGGCTTTGCTAGTGTATCGGAAGAACCTCTTAGGACATTTTGCATAGCCTTCTTAGCAATTAAATGTGCAAAGTAGAACAGAGTCTTCATCGGAACGATCTTGTAAATTGAGATTCCAAAATGCTAGATAACAGGTATCATGGTCATAAACATACAGTTTAATGGTCTAGAATGGTTAGACAATATAGTATGAAACATTCTGAATGATTACCAAAAGCATATGTAATCGTTTAGTGGCTTTTCAGCCCTTTTCCCTAAGATCCTGTTGACCGTATCTAATGGTTTATTTATGGGGGTGCAAAGAGCCTTATCCCACTGTATTCTGAAAGCTTAATGCAACATCTCAAACATCCTGCTGAAGAGTTTCAATGACAACAATCCTGTCATCGGAACATCTGTCTCATTTTTATATGTGGTTATGCTTGCATACAATACTCTCCACATTAACCACAATAGATTTAAAAAAATTTAAATAATACAAACCATTTTATGCCTTGTTTGGAAAGAAAAGTGGAATGGAATAAAATCAGTACTTGAAACCTGGAGGGTTGCCATTGGGACTTGGTTCCAAAACTCAACTGTTTGGTGAGAAGTTGGAATGAAAACCAAATGGCAAAACCAAAAAAAAAGGAAAAAGAGAAGGCATTGCAAGAACATGAACATGCCCCAGATTCAAGTTGAAGAAGCACAAAAGCCTATTAGAATTTAGAAAAGATTAAAAGAAGCACAAAAATCAAATCTAAAAATCAAAATGGAAGAATCAAATCACATATCAAAAAATAAAGCCCAAAAACCGAAATTGAATAAACAGTCGAAGCCCACTCGAAGGTAAAGAAGCAAGTTGAGGGAAGTTTCTGGGCATCTTCTGCATCTTCTCCACCTTCATACACTCTTCAATGGTGGTTTCATCTTCTTCAAGATTGGACTTAAAAAAAAAGAAAAGAAACCATAACTGCATAACCCAGAAAGATGTAGATGCTGAAGAAATTGATCAAAGGAATGAAGGAATCCAGATAAAAAAAAAAGAAGATCAAAATTAAAAAAGAAAAACCCAAATCGAAGAAGTAGAAAGAACGAAGGGAGAAGAAGCAATAGGGCAAGTCAAGCAATTATGCGGTGAACAAACAATGATAAGTTGCCAGAAAAACTATAGATCGGCGAAAAGACCCACATCAAGAAGATGCAAAAACACATATCAAAATATATCAAAATTGGAAAAAAAAAATCAAAAAAGGGGACAGATCGAAGGCTCGCCAAACGATTTCTGATGAACAGACGACAATAAGCGACAAGAGTGGCAAGTAGAGTCATTCTGGAGGAGAGAGAGAATGCCGCCATTGTTGTTGCTTGTCTTCTCCATGCTTCATGAACACCAGATCTGAAATTTTCATTTTTATTTGATTTTTTAATCATCCCTTGGGGGGTTGGTACTTGATACCCCTCAATGGGGAGGGGGTACAAGTTTCAGGGATCTAGGGAGGGACTTGAAACCTGAGTTTCAAGTCCCCAACCTGTTTTTGCTCACCAAACACCCCCTTAGTGGTTTGAAGGATCTTGTAGTCACCACTCACCGTTTGACATCTCCTCACACATTTCTAAAAGATCTTGAAATTCATATTATTTATTTTAGGGGTCTTGAGAATTTTGCAACGTTGCACTTCCAAAACCTCTAAGGATGTTTCATACATCTCTCTAGACAATGTTAATGGACACAGTGGCTTTGTTGGTACCATCTTTTAGATTTTTAAATCTGGTTCCGTTATGGCTGGAGTTCGTGCCATGAAATACTAACCAGTAAACTCTCAATAACAGACATAAAATACATTTTGAGCAGGCAGTTAGAACACATAGTCACTGTTTGAAAATGTTTCGGTTATTTGTCTAGTAACCACGTAAATGCATATGACAGCGTTTAATTAGGGGTATCAATATGCTATTGGCACTACATCCATAACTGCTTGGGAACATTATGGGTATCCTTCTGAATAATTTCAGTAAGTATAATGGCTTCTTTAGCCCCATCTTGTTAATTTTGAAACGTGATCTCAAACTACCCAAATAATGCATTATACACTAAAAGCCTAAGACTGCCTATAATTGTCTCACAACCACCCAAACTTTAGACTGTTGGTCCTCTTGGATGGATACTCTATACCTCTTTCTTCTCTTCTTCCCATCCAAGCTCTAATCTTCTCACTCCTGGCCATGGCTATGAAAGTTTTTCATTCATTTTAGAGATGACCTTGTTAAATTCTGGGTTCTATTTCTCTCTCCCCTGCCAAAGTCGAGAGAGCGGGCAACATAGAAGAGTGGTTAATTTGGCCATTTGGACAGCTATGCATGCCTCTTTCACTCTATTCATTCTCTTCCCTCAAAGTTGCTGACTCTTTCACCACTCCCTTCACCTAACCTTGTTGAAAGGGCTGACCTAGCCGTGTATTGACACACAAATAATGTTGATGTATGTCAAGCTGGTGAAAAAAAGGGTGTAAACTAGAGCAGGAATCAGAGCTCCCAATCCAAAATCGATGGGGAACAGAGAGTTTTCTGACCTCGAAGGGGGAGATTAGTGAACTGCTGGGTTCGAATTCTGTCATTCGAGGGTTAATGATGGGAACTTTAATTGCTGTTGGGAAAAAGAGAGAGATGGGAAGAAGGTGAAGTGAAGTGGAGGAAAAGATGAGCATGTATGAAGGGGAAATTAAAGGGTTATGTCCCCAAAAACCCAAACCCAAAAAAAAAAGGAATAAACAAGGAACTTTGAAAGCCTTCATAACCATGGCCACTGCTGAGAAGATTGAAACTTGGACAAGGGGGAGAAAGAAAGTAGTACACTGCATGCTTCCTGAGGGGAAAATTTTTATTAGCAATGGAAAATAAAAGAAAACAATAGGAAATAATTTCATCCTTTGGATAGAAGCACTACTGACATGTCATTATGTGGGTTGATCAACTGCTCCTTTGTAGTTATTTGATGAACTGCCGAGGAGCTAATTCCATACTAGAGTACTAGACACTATTGAACATGTAGGACTCTTTCTGAAAATCCCGAAGACAATGTATGATGGCGTTGCTTTGTGGAAAAATTGTGTCACAGCTTTATTGAGGCATGAAGCTTTAACCTCACTATCTTGATTTCCTGAGGTGATGTAGTTGCTTGAGACCTATCGAGGGATGAGCCTTGATACCTCAAGCTGAGATTTGAGGCTCTGCTGAAAGGGGAAGAGATGAGATAAAGCTCAAAATTTTGTTCAAACTGAAACTTACCTACGGCAGTTGATGCAATTCGAGCAACCATTTGCAAGCAATTATGTGATCTTCAAATTGAACCCCTGATTGAAGATACCACTTACTTTAAACCCTACTTTATTTGCTTGTAGGGGAACCAACCATGTGCTGGGGACAGAGCCCAAAAAGATGACCTAAGCTTATTTTTAATATTATAATTTTGACTCAAGTTCCGCTATGGGTCAAGCATAAGCTACATCCTACATTTTGATAAGGAAGATCTTGATTGGTTCATTAGATATGTGATATTTGATTTTGCGAAGGGGATAGTTGTTCTTGAATTGCATTACACTTCACTGTTTCCCCTCATATTTCACATGTTAATGTTTCTCTCAGCTAGTGTTATGATGTTAAATGCATGCTACTGTGTGTTTACATGTTTTCAGCCATCGAGTTTTTAGTGCTTGTCTTGAGTTGTGGAGGATCAGGGATGGTTTATGGGGATCATCAACTGGAACGTCGCTGCAGTTTTTTGGTTGACAAAACTGCATTACCCCCCTGCCCCCCAAAACAAAAAAAAACCGTAAACAAATGGTAATTCTGAAGCTCTGAGTTTATGTCATTTGGTCATTGCAAAAGTGACTTTGGGCTCTGAAGATAGGAATATAGTTGTGCAGACACATCATCTATTGTTGTGTGGATTCTGCCAAGGGCAGGTTAAAAAGCCTTAATTTTGAGAAACAAAGAACCTGTTTACTCTGCTGTTATTGCAAGGTTCGAATTTTCAAATAGGAAGTCAAGGATTTATACCTCTGTCATTAATATGGGATAAGTAAAATGTAAAACGACATTGTTATATACCTCATAATTTGAGCGTAGCCTTTTTGGTAGTGCTTCTGAAGGAGCATTCCACTAGCGTATTATGCAATAGTTCTGCCCATTAACTGATGATTTTGCACTTCTGTGATATTTTGTATATTGGCTCTGAGCTGCGCTTTGTTCACTATGTGTTCACTATACATGTTATTTCTCTGTGCTGTACATGTGTGATTCTGTATACAGCCATGTCTAATCTCTTTTTGATATCAGCTGATGCAGTAGCTGCCCAACACCATTCTTTGTGTAGCAGTTCAAAGCTCCCTTTATCTGCATGTGGGAGTTTAGGTCAACAGGAGACTAAGGTAGTCGATAGGAAAAGGAAACAAGATTCATGTTGTCCTTCTACAAGCAAGGGGAAATCAAAGCTTATGGACTTGACTGCGAGTCCGCTAAGAAGGTTCCGATTGCTTGATTCTGATTCTGATCCTGATGATCCTTCAGAGAGTGTACATATTAGCAGAGATGTAAATGGACTAGACTTTTCAAAGCAAAATAAACAAAATAAACCTAATAATGGACACCATCAAAGTTCCTGCGAAGAAAAGAAAAATTCATCAACTCCCATTTTGCAAAAGCAAGACCTTTGGAAAGATTTCTATTCAGATAAGGGTCATGCTATTCCAACCCCTGCTTTTGACGAATTTTGTAATGAATATTTTGATGCTGCAAAAGAAAGAAAGCAACCTTCGCGTCCAGTGCATGAATTAGGTTCAGGTGCACTGGGAAAAGGTGGCACGTGGAAAATGATGCAATCCCAAGATATGGGGTCTGCACGTCCTCCATCCTATCGTTACTTTTTTCATGCTGATTTGAGGATACAGGCTTTGATCCGGAGCCGCCTATCCTATTTTCACCCTCTCGGTACCTCTGTTGAAGATGTCAACAAGTCGTCCAATGCATCACCTATTGATTACATGTAACTCACTACGTCTTTTTGTCTATCAATTTCTGAAATATGTTTAAGATTTTATTGGGGATGTGACATTTATCATTGTATGCTGTTTCGGTTTAGGGGCCAATTTGGCCATGGGGATGGTGCTAAGCAGCAGTGTGCCAGGCAAGCCAATGTTGGGAAATCCTCTGGGAGGACAGGAAAGAAATCTAAGAAGTCTGATTTAAGAGAGGCTTCACATGCTTCCGATGGCTGGATCAACCCAAAGAAGGCAGCCAGCTGTCCAAAAGATGCTGGTAGAAGAAGGGTTCGTGCTGATGGCCAATCATCTGGTCATTGGTTTACAGCAGAAAATGGAAAGAAGGTTAGAGCAAATAAAGGAATAATTTTCTTTCCCCTTCAAAGAACTATGTTGGTGTTTTTTGGTTAATCATTGAGTTCAAATTTCAGTTGCTTCTTTGCGACATAACATTTTTTCTGTAAGAAATTATCTGCATTGAAAAAGAAAAAGGAAGACGTCGTAAACGCATGAAACTTGAATTCCACAGAGAAACCTATTTGATAACATTTTTGTCATTGGCAATGCTCAACTGTTGGGCATGGACTGTTACCTGATGCCGATAATATGGAATTCTTTCATTATTGAACCATAGATGTATGCTAGACTCTACTCTCACATATGTACTGCTTTTTGTTATGATGAAGCTATCATGGCTTGGTCAGGCAAAGCTATTCTGGAAATTTCTTGCTGGAAAGTGCTTGAGTCATTAATCAATTTTCAGCGCTTAATCTCTCAATAACGTAGAAAAACCCTGCTTCTATTTTGTCGTCCAGGATCGTTTGTGCTGCCGTCTTTTCGTGTTTTTCATGTCTTTGTTGAGCGTATGATAGCATCTCACTAAAATCTGTACCTCTTTCAAACACTGTTCACTCTACGTGGTAGCTTCTATAAGTTTTAACCTAGTGTCTTAACTCTGTTCAGGTATATGTCAGTAAAACCGGGCAAGAGTTGACAGGCCGACTTGCTTACAGAAGTTACAAACAGGTAGGATAGCATTGATGTGTCTTAAAATTCTGTTGACGCATCTTGTTGTGTTTAGCTTTGTGTTTCAAGGTAGACCTGGTGAAGCTGACCTGTGCTTGAAAGACTTGGAACCACAACCCAACCCATTCTGAACGGGACTATTGATGGACTTAACCCAGATGAAACTCAACTCGAATGTCAATGCGACATGACCTTCCAGTATCACCTTGACTCTAACCTGAATTGAACATCCTATATGCCAGATCTAAAGGAGGACTCTATGACTACAGTTTTGTACACCCCCCCCCCCCCCGCTTCTTTTGTCGTTTCATGCACGGTTCTTGCATGGTTGTATTTCATCAAATATTTTGTTCATGACAGGAAAGTGGAAGAGGGTTTAGACGCTCCAAAAAGAAGTCTGCTTCCAAGAAAAAGAAGTGAGAAGATCAAGATAGTTATAGCTAACATTGTATGATTCATCAATTTTCATCTTACGCTCTATTACATAGGTGCTACATTTGTAACAAATTTCTTTTTGTAGTATTGCAACACATTTATGTTCAAGATTTAGCCATTGACATACCTACAGATCATAGATTGCTCGCCTGATTTGATGTTTATGACTTGAAGAATGCATGGGGTTGGCTAATTAATCCGAGGTGGTCTACTGTTTCAGTCTCCATAGGAATAGCTTGTGCTATTGGAAGGTGAATTAGAAGTAGCTCCATAAAATATATAGTAAGTGATTCAGGAATTCACGTTGATGCCTGGATTTGGCCCCTAGTGTGAATTAAACAGAACTCCCAATTGAAGTTGGAGTTTTTGAAGTTGGGAGTTTTGGAGACAGTTGATATACTTTGGGAGCTTTCTGCTCACTTCATTGGAAATCCAAGATGAAGCTCTAATTGAGGTGGAAACAAAAAAGGAAAGGAGATGTGAGCGGGAGCACCTGTTTGCATGGGTGCCTATTAGGGGAGAACTATTTGGAAGCTCAATATACACACCACCACTACCTTCAAGTATGAGTTCGCTTTCACGGGATCTAGAGAGATTTATATGTAGATAATTTTATTTCTACAAACATTTTTGCCTATAAAGATATTGATTCTAAGAGATCCACAAAAAAAGATAATGTCAAAACATTTTATAAAAAATGAATTTTATGAAAACATTTTACTAAAAAAATTAAGGATAAGCAGCAGGGGATGAACTAAGAAATATTACTAAAATAGGTGACAACTATGTAGAATATAAGTACAACATAATAAGAAGAAGTATTATGCCTTAACAAATAGAGATTGACAAATAATATCTCTTCCTAGATGTATGTACTAACTACATACAAACACAAAATACACAAAAAAAATAAGCTAAAAACATACCACGGCCAAACCTACCCTACTGCAACCAAATGTCATTTGTGAGGCCATTTCTCTGTGCGCTAAAACCTTAATCCTATCTCGTCATAGTCTCTTATTCTGAGTCATGTCCTCCGTCAACCCTACTACTTTCAGACTCTCTAATCACCTCATCCAAGCTATTCTTTGGTCGTCCCCTATCTCTTTTACCTCCAGGGATGTTAATTCTTGCACATCTCCTCACTAAAATATTCACACTCCTCTTCACATGACCAAAGCATGTAAGTTTAGTTTCCTGCACTTTAACTATGTCTCTAATTACTTCATTCCTAATTCTATCTACCCTCGTATAGCCATACATCCATCTAATTATCCGCATTCTGCTACCATCAAGCTCTAAATCTGTGTCTTTTTTATAATTCAACACTCCGATCCACACAACATAGCGGGTCTAACTACCATACGATAAACTTTGCATTGTAGTTCTACAAGCATCCTCTTATCACACATCACACCTGAAGCATATTTCCATTTTTACCAACTCACTTTCATGCGCTAGTTAATGTCATCGTCAATATCCCTTTTATGTTGAATAATCAAGCCAAAATATTTAAACTTTTCGACATTTGGTATTATCATCCCATAAATGGTAACTCCTCCTGCTTCCTCTTCTCTTCCACTGCAATAATAATGTAGGTATTTGATTTTCAATCTACTTACTCTAAAACCTCTAAACTCTACTGTATGTCTCAATCGATTCAACTTATCATTAACTCCCTCTTTGGTCTCATCAATAAAAACAATGTTATTTGCAAATAATACACACCATGGTAACTCATCTTGAATGCTTTTCGTAAGTTCATCCATAGCTAAAGTAAAAATAAAAGGGTTTAAAGCAGAACCCTGATGCAGGCACATACCAACGTAGAAGTCGTTGGTAACTCCTCCTAGAATTCTAACACTCGTCCTACTTCCTTCATACATATCCTTAATAATTTGAATATGCACAGATGACACTCTTTTTTTTTTCTAAGCATCTCTATAACACTTCATGCGAAACTCTATCATATGTTTTTTTTCCGGTCTGTGAATACCATGTGAAGATCTACTTTTCTACCTCTGTACAATCCCATAACCTTCTAAGGAGGTAAATCGCATCTGTGGTCGACTTGTCAGGCATAAAACCAAATTGGTTCTCTAATATCAAAATATCCTTTCGTAACCTTATCTCAATCACCATTTCTCATAACTTCAAAATAGGATTAAGCAGCTTTATACCTTGTAATTATTGCAATCCTAAATATCGCATTTGTTCTTCTACAATGGGGATGATTGTACTAAAACCTCCATTCTCTACGCAAAGCTCTATTAGCCACTTAATCCCTCTTCACTCAAACACTTCCACGCTTCCACTGGTATTTAGTGTGGTCCACCTGCCTTGCGGTTGGATATCTTCTTTAGGGTCTCTTTAATCTCATCTTTACTGATAGGTTCACACAATTGAGGATCAAGGTGCCTCTCACTAATCTCTCGTTCTCTAATCCGAAAATCTTCCAACGCTTCACCATTGAGGACTTTGGAAAAATACATTTGCTATCTTTCCTTGATTTCTGTCTCCTTAGCCAACACCTTACGACTTTCATCTTTGATGTACCTCATATCACCCAAATCCCTAGTTCTTCTTTCCCTAATCCTCGACAGCTTAAAGACCTCATTCTCATCTTTTGTAGACAGTAGTTATTATTATGGAAGCTCAATATTCCAAAGATCGACAGACACATCGTAGTCTCACGAGTGTCGTGTTGTGAGGCTATGCTCAACTCCTGCACCACAAGGCTCGATGTTGATGTATCTCGGCATTTGTTGAGCAAGAAAACTTCTTATAGTCTAAGACAAGTCTGTATGATCTGAAAGAAAATACAAACGCAAGTATGGCACAATAAAATAGAGAAACTCAGGAGTCTAGGTGTGTAAAATCAGTTGTATATGAGCCAATACTGGGCTTGACTCGAAGCTTGTTGTGCTTAAAGTATTTAGGCTCCACTTGGGACTTGATATCACATTGTTGAGTTTAGAGCTTGGCTTGAGCTCATCTTGATTTTCATTTCTTTTTCATTTGTTTTCCTTGAATTATTTTTTTTATATACTTTACACTAAACTGACTAATTAAAAATTTAAATTTATGAGTAGATTCAGCAACAAGAGGAGGGGAAAAAGAAAGGTTGCAAATAAAAATTCACTTATCCAAAATGAAAATTTAAATATGACCATAAAACTTCAAGCAATAGATTGTTTTTACTCATGCTCAATTATAAAAATTAAGCTTCAGGAAAGCCATTACGCAAAATTCGTTTGCAAATAAATATGCAATGCAAAATCAGGCCGACGAGCCAACTTTGACTCACGCTGAAATAGGGCCTTGATCGAGTTGAGCTTAAGGGCTCGCCGAGTCAGATCAAGTATGTTACAATCTATTCACAAGTACATTGAGAATAGTTAGAAAGCGAATGAAGCCAATCTCAATAGCAAGCTTCGTACATTACAACCCTACTTGCGACTAACTTTGAAAACAGTTAGAAAGCGAATGAAGCCAATCTCAATGGCAAGCTTCATGCTTGGTGACTTCAAGCTTAATATGAAAATTTTGGGCGAGATTGTTTCATGATCGATTATTATGATATAGTTAATGTAACGTATAACAAGGGGTGGGCTTACGTGACATTGACATGTCATAATTAGTTTTTGTGAATTATTAGGTGAGACTATCTAACAAAATTATTATACTTACGCGACGTTGAAGTTTCATAACTGGTAATATAAAATTTCAGAAAACTTAAAAATTAAAAGCCACTATACAAAAAGTCTATATCTACCACAACAATATCCCAATATTTTAATATATTAATGATAATACCACATGCGAAATCACAAGTACACATATGTGCTGGTAAACTCAATTATAAATCTTATTGACTAACACTCCCAGCCAAATCCATACTCACATTTCTACATCTGTTTATAGAATAAGAAAGCAAAGGAAGACTAATTATAAACAGACAAAATTGCAAATAAATAATTGGGTAGTTGACTTACCACCCACTGACACGCGTGACTGGTAGTTCCCATCCATGCAAAACACGGGGTAACACGGTTTCTCCCTCTCATTCCATTTTGTGTGTTCTTTTTTTATTTTTCATTCATTTTCACTTTTTTAATAAAAAGATACTATTTAGGATAGTAAAAAAATATTGAATGTTATAAGATGAATTCATAAAAAATATTTTATTAAATAATTTAAGTTAAATTTTTATTAGTTAGAAAAATAATAAAATATAAATTTTATCGTATTAAAATTTTAGCTGATATGACAAATCTGAGTTTTAAAAATCCGAATTGTGGATGCTTTTTGATCCTCTGTCATCCCAAAATGAACACGTTGAAAAAATGGACGAAAAAGCTTTTCCATCCATCAATCAAATTTAGAATTCCAAAAAAAAAAAAGGACCAAATGGCTGACCACTGAGTCTCCGGAAAAAGGCAAAAACCAATCACAAAACACACACAGACCACAATTCTCATGCCGTCTGTCTCTGTCCTTTTCGTTCGTTCTTTCTCTCTCCCTCTGTCTCTCTCTCCTCAACTTCAGTCCTTTGTCTTTTAGTCTTCTTCTCTTATCTTCACATTTTTGGCATATCCCACTCCCATCCTTCTCCAATGTATTAGTGTTTCACTCTCTTTCGCTGCCTACCCATCTCTCTCTCTATTTCTTGTATCAGCCTGCAACACAGCAGAACTCTGCAACTCAACACCACCATCTGTAAGTTTTTCTTTAGTCAAAAGAATTCTGCATTCGAGTCAATGTTTTACACTTCCTATTTATGACAAATTTGCTGAGTATCTGATGTTTGTTGATGTTGTATTTATTTCGTGTTTGCTGTAAAAGCTTCGTCCTTTATTCTTTTTTCTTGTTTCGGGTGCCTCTGTTTGGTCACCGAAAATGGTTATTGCATTTCATGGTACAATACCCAGTTTGGAATTGTCTTATAATTTGATGGGTACCTGTTAAAATGTCCAGAATTTTCATATAATTTAACGGGTTTTTGTCAAATTTCTCCCCTTTTGTTGGGTTTTCTTTGGACGTGATTGTTTTGCCTTTTTCTTTCACTAATTGCTTACCTAACAGCTATAGCCTAACTCATGCTCTAGAATCCTCTTCTTGCAAGTTATATGTTTACATTATAGTTCCTTACCTTGCAAGTATGGAGAGCTTTTTTAGAGTTCTCCCTAGTTTTCCTGCTACTGTTTAGCCAATAAATGTAAACCAGTTATCCCTGATTGGTGTTATTCTTAATCTCTTTGATTACAGATTGATTTTTGAAGGTTTTTGGTAACCTTAAGAGGATTATCAATGATGGAGTTTGGTGGGATTGGTTCGATTTTGCGAAACCGGAGGTTGGAGAGTTACTTTGACACAAATCCTCAGTCTAAATCAGAGGAGATGTGTAGTACTAAGGCTGTTCGGGAAGTGGTGAAGCAGCCTAAGGCGGCCGAGGTTTTTGTGGAGGATGATGGGTGGTTTTCAGTGTTGATATCTTGGATTAGGATTGTGACTTGTTTTGTGACAATGATGGTTACTACCTTTATGTGGGCAATTATTATGCTTGTGTTGTTGCCATGGCCTTATGAAAGGGTCAGGCAAGGCAATATTTATGGGCATGTCACTGGCAGATTGATGGTAAGGATTAAGCAATCATTTCTATTTGCTCTTTGATAATGTTGGTTTCATTATATTCTTTATGCTTTGCTGTATATGCTTGTAAAGCATGTAAATTTGTGCATCTCTTTTTGTTTTCTTTTTGTTTGGGCGGGGTGGGTGTGGTAGACCTGGCAAACGGGTCATTCGGCTCGAGTATGGGTCGGGTCATGCTTCGGGGTAAGCGACATTTCGGGTCAATTCGGTTTCGGTCGGGTGAACTTCGGTTTGGGTCGACTTTGGGTTGATTGATTTTTGGTCCTATAAGGTTATCATGCAAAAATAAGCAACTTTGTCGGAAGTTTCGGTTCGGGCATGGTTTGGTTCGAGTCAATTCGGATTTCGAGTCCACTTTCAGGTGAGTCTATTTCGGATGTTAGGTCAGGTATGAGTCCGGGCCATTCGGTTCGGGTTTCGAGTCTCGGGTCAGTTTTGCTAGGTGTAGGTGTGGGGGTGATCAATTGAAAGCGAACTGAGACATGATTAGTTGAGCTGAGTTGACTAGATAAAATTTTGGCTATTAAACTAGTGTTCAATATCTATGCTAGAAGTTCCATGGTTGGCTAAGAGTCCCTAGAGGCTAAGGTCGGATACATCTGGATTTCCTGTGATCCCATTTTGGCTTGACGTACTACAAGGGTTATTCGTGCTGCTGTTGTATATGCAATTTTTATTTGATTATAATTGTATTGAATTGGTAATTTTTTCCATTTACTATGAAATAATGTTGAGTTACACGGTCTTTCAAACTTCTTGGCTTATGCTATGGGTTGAAGGTACAGAAAGGAGGTGACTCACAAGGCTTGATTTTGCTAGCGGAACTAGCTTTGGAAATTACATGAACTTGAAATTCTTTTGCTGCAGTTCTGCTCTGGCACTTGTTCATGTGCGCCAAATTTGTGAGCTAGTGGTTTGAGGAAGCATGTTAGGCTAATGAACAATGTAAGGGGAGTATTAAATTAGGTGGAGCAGTTTGGTTAACCTAACTTGTCAATGAAATAATTAAATTACTTGAATGGATCTAATTAGGGGAATTTCAAAGTTTTAAAAGGCTAGGATGGGTTTAAGATCAGATGTATGTATTCTTACCCTACAATGAACTGCAGAGTTTTACCAGACTATAAATCTAAAGCGTTTGCGGCATTGAGTACTTGATAGATAGTTGTTGATTTACATGCTCCGATGTAAAGAAGTAGAATTTTTGTGCAAGTGCAAATTCTAGCTGTTTTTGTTCCTTTTTTGGGGGGCGGGGGCTGCTTCAGGATCTTGACTGCAGTTTTGTATCCCAGGAAGCCTGATAAAAATCAATTTCATTTAGCACTTGATGAATATATGTTGGTTTACATATGCTCATTTCTGTGAGCTCGCGAGTACCTAGCTCTGTTGTCGTTTTTGTGATACTTCAAAATGTTGACTGCAGATGTGGATCCTAGGAAACCCGATAAAAATCGAAGGCATGGAGTACTCAGATGAGAGGGCCATTTTCATCAGTAATCACGCATCTCCAATTGATATATTCCTTATCATGTGGCTGACACCCACTGGCACTGTTGGGATTGCTAAGAAAGAGGTATTTCTTCATATTCATTTTGCTGTTTCTTTGATCTCTTGATATGCTCTTTGGTAAGCATAGCTCTCAGGTGATGTCTAATGTCTCACGGCGCTTCCATTTTCTCGGTTCTTTTCTGACAGACTTTGCATCAGTCTTCATTTTGGCCTTGTACATTGATTTCCATGATCTACTTGCTTGTGTACTTATGAGACTTACTTGCCAGATCATATGGTACCCGCTCTTTGGACTACTGTACCTTTTAGCAAATCATCTGCGTATTGATCGCTCTAATCCCACAGCCGCCATTGAATCTATGAAAGAGGTATGAGTCAAATGTTGTGTGTTTTTGGAGTGGTGATACGTTCCATTGACATCGACGTGACAACTTCTAGTTCATTGATCTAGGCGGCCCGTGCTGTTGTCAAGAACAATCTCTCCTTGATCATTTTCCCTGAGGGCACACGGTCCAAAAATGGGAGGCTACTTCCATTCAAGAAGGTAAATCCATAGAAATAATCCCATTCAACATTTCGTTGGGAGTTTGCAATATAAACCTTCCCTTTTATCCTTTTCTTGGATAGTCTAACTAACGATAATACTTTTCAAATATGCAATCTTATGGAAACAATCTGTCTGCAATCCAACGATAGGACTTAGCCTCCCCCCCCCCCCCCCCCAAAAACAAACGTCCCCCTTAAGATTTTGGGGTATTGGTTTGGATCTGATGTGAGTTATGCACCATTTCCATCGCTTGTTGCTAAACTTATAGCATTCGCTTGTGTTTCAGGGTTTTGTCCATTTGGCTCTGCAAACACGACTTCCTATAGTCCCGATTGTGATGACAGGCACCCACAAGGCTTGGAAGAAGGGCAGCTTACATGTTCGGCCTGCACCTATAACTGTCAAGTATCTTCCTCCAATAAAAACTGATAACTGGACCGAACATAAGATCAATGAGTATGTTGATTTGGTACATGATACCTATGCTAACCATCTTCCTGAGTCACAGAAGCCTTTTGTTTCGGATGCTCAGAATCAGAGCAAGGGCTTAAGGTCATAGCTGTCAGTAAGCGCTGTAAGGCTCACTTTCATGGCTGTAAGCCTGTAATTATTTGTTAAATATTGTTGGAAATCGATTTGTTGGAAAGGATAAGAGTTGTGATTCAATAAAGGTTAGCAGAGCTGTTAATTGTTTTTCATGCTCCATTTCTTCATTTTTATTTTTATTTTTAGGTCTCAAAGTGAATTTGGCCTTTCTAAATTACATAATTCTGGAGGAAAAAGATATGAAAGATGGTCTTTTTTTTTTTTCAAAAAAGAATCAAGCTAAGAATGCAACTCCCCCATGGGAAGAAGCTAGGAGCGGAAGGGAATGCACACAAACTAACAGACGTGGGAGGGATGCTCTGTCCATTGTAGAAGCCTCGATTCTTGAGTAATCAAATGCCTGCATTGTCTCTTCTCATTTCTCAATAGTTAATTCGCCAAAAACTAGATTTATGGGCACTATTTAAACCATTGTCCTTTCACGTGCAAACAAGATTACTACATACTCATGAGAGTGTCTGTTCTGAATGTTCATTATAGAGTTTAGTCAATAATGTTCTTAAAATCACAAAGCAACAGGAGAAGTATGCTGATATGGTGCAGAGTTTCACAGTACACAAGAAGAAGTCTCGATTCTCAAGTAATCAAATATCTACATCGTCTTTTCTCATTTCTCAATGAGTGTCTGTTCATTATAAAGTCCAGTTAATAATGTTCTTAAAATCACAAAGCAATCAGAGAAGTATGCTGATATGGTGTACAGTTTCACACTACCCAAATTTTTTCTTAAACAAATAGGACAAGGACTGTATTTAGATTGAAAACTGGTAAATATGTATGTCCGTCATTATAATAAAATAATTACTTCAAGTAGACTACATACTATCATTCCAGTGTAACCTTAAGTACAAAACAAATACAGGTCAGTCCTGGCAACAAGTACTTCCTATTTAATCATTTCAAGAAATAGAGAGCAATGTAGAGAAGAAGACGGTCCCATGAATTGGTATCCACTACTTGCTTAGGGATTAATTGGCTAGAATTGAAGCTCTGATCTCCTGGACGATGTTCTTTTGATGTCCACAAAAAGAGTCAGCCTCGCTGCTTAGTGTTCACTACTGTTTCTGAGGGTGACAGTTGAAACAGATAGAATCCCACAAGTTATACAGCAGAATAAGTGGCGCATCTGTGATATGAATATTTCTTGTGCACAAGTAAAATGTTTGTCGTGTGGGACTAATCCTGTTCGATCGGTAGATGCAAATATGATTTGCTTTATTTTCCTTTTTGTTGAGTTCAATGATCGTGTTCATACTTAGACATGGCCCGATCTAAATGATCCCAACTGAACGACCCAAAACTGGACTAGAGCCAACATCCGAAGGATTGAACTGATCCAAAATTTTATTGACTTGATGTAGACTCGAATCGAATGAAACTCAAACCGATTCATACCCGAACCGATCCAACCCGAGCACAAACGACCCAAACCCAAACCGACCCGAATTCGAGCTTGGCCGCAAAAAACACCCCCTCCTCCTGCCATGCTAGGGTTATTCTTCAAAGCACCATTTGTATTCAAAGCAATCCACTCTACCAGAGGTCGTGCCCATCCCACCAAAGCTTCTCTCCTCTTACAGTTTTCTCAGTCTGAGTCCTAAAAATTGTGACTCAAATTTGCCATATCAACAAAAGTTTCATTTTTCTGGAACTTATATTCTATTATTTTTCCAACCCATGGAACTTATTCCTAGATACTTAAATTAAATACTTGTCATGAAACCCACCTCATACACACAATCTCTTTTTAATCAGTTAAATAATATTTTTAAGGTAAAAGAAGAAAAAACAAAAAAAAAGACAAAATGATAAAAAAAAATGGAATGAGGGAAGGAATGTTGACGCATGGTACCTCACATGTCTCCTCGCGTGTCCATATGGCTAGAAGCATTGAGTTCCATTTTTTTGGAAATGCTAAATCCCACCACTAGAACTCATTCCAGTGGTTGGGATGGACTCATGAATGACATGACTGTGTATCTCATCACGTGTCCATATGACTAGAAGCATTGAGTTCTATTTATTTTTAAATATTAGACCACATCACTAAAACTCATTCCAGTGACTAGGATGGCTCATGAATGACATGACTTTGCCACACACTCTCAACAGTTATGGCCTTGATTGCCTCCTCAAATCTCATAAACAAGAACACTAACGTGGGCCAGTACCATAGGGCCCCGAAACAGATTGCATTTCTCCAACACCATAGGGTCCATAGCCACCACAGGATAATCGCAAATTTCGTGGGCCAGTACGTGTCGGGCAACATGCGATGAATGTTGTGGCCTTGCATTTGTTAGGTCTCGAACTACTATGGACATCGCGCAATTGAATTCCTACCAAGGCTGCACTGCTGCGTAAGGTTTCGCTTGGTCTTTAAAAAATTTAATGAAAATAAAAATTAAAGAAAAAAATTATGAAAAAAACAGCAGCAAAAAAGTGAGTTTTTTTTTTCTCTTATTTGGATTAAGAAAAAAATATAAAAATTTGAATGAGAAATTTGAATACTGATAAATTACTTATGTAATAACCTGACCCTAACCTACATTTATTTATTTAAATCATATTTATTTATTTATTTAATCATGTTTATTCATTTAATCACTCATGGTTATTGGTTTAACCAAATCATGTTTATTAATTCAATTACACTCAATTTATATATTTGCCTAATTACCTTATGTCATTTAAATTTTTCGCATTTATTTATCGTATTTAATCATCCCGGTTGGGGGATATTTCATTTGGGTCCCATTTTGCAATTCAAGTTTCATAGATTGTTAATTCAAGTTTCATCGATTGTTAATTCAAGTTTCATTGACTGAGTAATTTCAGGTGAATCGATATTAGGCCTCGATGATTATGATTGAGCATTGAATTATTTTTCATAATGTCACAAAAGTTTAATTTTTAGCCATGCAAAAATATTTGGGCTCAAATTCATTAAGTTCGGCCCAATTCATTTGGACCCGATTTGCGACCCAATTTATTTTGGGTTAAAATTTTGGCCTGAAAATTTTAGTGTGATTAAATTAACTTAATTACCATCATTTGTGCCTAATTTTAATTAGTAAAAAATATATTTTGGAAGGATAAAATTCAGCCAAGTATTTTTGGAGTCATTCTAGCCAAGCAAACATAACAACACATACACACCCTCTCTCTCCTTTCTCCCTCTTCATGGCAGCAGCTACTGGCAGGCCTTCATGGATGTTTTCCGACCATCTTTCCAGCCAGCCCTGGTGGTTTTCGATGCCCCCCAACATCCTAGTACCTCAAGCTATCATCCTCCATCATCAAAACCCCTAAACCTCATCTCCATCTCAACCTATATGCAATCAAAGTGAGTAATCTTGAAGTTTGATCTTATTGGTTTAGATTTTTATTTTAGTTTTGATTATTGTTTTGATGTTTATACTCATTGATCATGATATTTTGATAAGAAATAAGAGTTATTTTGGTGTTGATCATGGTGAAGTTGAGCTTGAATCATGCTAGGGCTTCGGGATGATTACGTTCATGCAAGCTTAAGTTAAATCATATTTATGGATTGATTATGATAATTATTTTGTATTTGATTTTATAATATTTAGTTTTATTGATGATTATGATGATGTTTTTGGTGATTTGGAATGATTTCAAGTGAGGATTTATGTGAAAAAAGAAGAGAAAACTAAACCAATGAGGGCTGAAAATTTCAAGAAAACAGGGCAGACTTTGGCAATAAATTGATAATGCATGGCCCAACTAAAAATGATGATCTTTGGTGGGTAGATAGTTCAGTGTGTTAGATTTCAAAGGGATTTTGAATCGCCTAAATCCGAGGTCTGTGGAAAAAGTTATGGTCGTTTTACCAAAACTGTGCAAATTGGACCAAAAACTGATACACTTGTCTTTTAGCCTCATTTTGGGAGCCCTATTGTTGGAATCATGATTTGTGTTGTACATGAAAGTTTTTCAAGACTTCTTAATATTTTTATATTGGGGTCTTAGGTCTCCATTTGAGTTCTAGGGTGAAAGTTATGAATTTTTGAAGTGAACTAACCTATTTTGGTGTAAATTGGATTGTTATTGCAATTTTTGTGCAGCATATACTTAGAGAAAAATTTAGAAAATTTTACTATAGATTTTAATATTATTTTCAAACTTCTTATAAAATTTCATGAATTTTGGTCGAGTATTTTGAGTTTGGTAATTTTTGGAAGCATTTTGAGTAATTGTGTAAAGAGCAATAATAAAGATTAAGTGAGATTGATAATGCATTCATTTTGTGCATTTGGGCCAAGTAAGGTCATTTAAGGGGGAAATGAATATTCATGGACTTTCATGGAGCTTTTAGCTTGATCAATGAGAAAGAAGAAGACAAATATACAAATTGGGAACCTGTTTATGAGTTTTGAATTATTCATGGATTTTACAAAGAAAATACCAAGCTTAGTGAGCTTAATAGCTTCTTTTGAGTTCAATGATTCATTTGGGGTGGAATTCTATATCTAACGGAGTTATAAATGAAATATGAGAAGTTGGCAGAATTGTGACTCAGAAACCATATTTATCAGACCAAGCTATTACAGTTTATACTATTTTGAACCAAGATATATCTCTCTTGGCCTTAAACCTTTATTACTTACTCACTTCAGAATGTATCAAATATATTTATCAAGTCAATCTAGTGTACTCGCTGTTATTTTGAACCAAGTTATATATTAATTAGTAAGTCTTAAATCCGTATCAGTAACCTATTTCACAAAAGGCCACAACCATCTCTCAATTGTCACCATCAAGGCTTTTACCTTTGTAGCCTCATTTATCTCATTGTGGCCTATTTTACCTTCATTTACTTTATGTCATATTTAATTACTTTTATTAATTCAGTTTTAAAGTCATATTGAAATACCCAAATTAGGTATACCATTTAGGGTTTGTTCTTTTCGTGGGTTAATTACAATTTATCAAACTCAATCCACTTCAACTTATTTCAACCTATTTCAACCCACTTGAAAAAAAAATATCAACTTCAACCCACTTCAACCCACTTCAACACACTCCCTTCATAATTTTAATAATTCGTAAAGTATCATGTGAAATTTAATCATTCTTACACCAAAAAGTTCACTGTACTACTTTTTTGTAAATTATCATACTTTGAAATTGTTTTATTTTTGTATTTTTTTAGTTTTTTATTTTTAAATTTTTACTATTTAATTTTTTTTATTTTTTTGTATTTAATTTTTAAATTTTTAAATTTTTTGTATTTTTATTTTTGTATTTTTTTGTATTTTAGAATTTTTTATTTTGTATTTTGTTTTTTTATTTTTTATTTTTTTATTCCTTATTTCTTATTGTTTATTTTTTTTATTTAGTATTTTTTATTTTTTATTTTTTATTTTTTTGAAATTTTCTGTAGCTTTTGTTTGGAATAAAACTAAAAAGATAAAAAAAATAAAAAAATAAATACAAAAAAATAAAAAAATAAAAAAATAAAAAATAAAACATGAATTACAAAAAATTAGAAAATTTAAAACTTAAAATTACAAAAATACAAAAAAATTAAATACAAAAAATAAATAATAAAATTTAAAAATTTAAAATTTAAAAATCAAAAAATAGAAAATAGAAAAATTAAATTAAAAAATTAAAAAATTAAAAATTAAAAATTTAAAAATTAAAAAATTAAAAAACAAAAAACAAAAAATTAGAAAATAAAAAATACTAAACAAAAAATTAAAAAAATAAACAACAAGAAATAAGAAATAAGAAATTAAAAAATTAAAAATAAAAACATAAAAATATAAAGTATAAAAATTATAAAATATAAAATATAAAAATATAAAATATAAAATATAAAATATGAAAAATAAAAAATAAAAAAGAATAAACAAAAATTTCACAAAATTTTGATAACTTAATAAATTATCACACATTAATTACATTCTCATTATTTTAACCCACTTCAACCCACCACATAAAAAATATACCAACTTCAACTCACTTCAACTTACATCAACCCACTTCAACCAATTTCAACCACCTCAAAAAGAAATAACAACTTCAACCCACTTCAACCTACTTCAACCCACTTAAACTCATTTCACTCTTTTACACACCCAATTTATCCACGAAAGAACATGCCAATCACTCAATTTCTATTATACATATTTTTATTTACTCAATTATGCAAGTAATGATCATTTACTGACTACACATACTTACAATAACATTTATAAAACAGAGTCAAGGCCTAGTTGTCGTTCCCTATTATGCATAATTGTTATCAAGTCATAACATATTTATCAAGTCAGATGACATTTTTAAAGACTCAAGGTATGTCAATTGCTTGTATCTTCATAAAGCAGAACATGCTTATCAAATTACAACTCTTAATGAGTTTATCAATGAATCAGTTTATACAGTGATTTGTCATTTAACTTGTGACCCCATCAGTTATCATCTATAGGGCATCAGCCCATCATTTACGCGCTCGGTTTCGGGCCAACTCTTGATCGGATTGACAGGTGTACACCTATGTATAGATCATATCATTGCAAGAGGTTCATATCCAGATAATAATGAGCAATTCAGTTTCATATTACTTTCATTTTCATTGTTATTGCCAACTAAATGAATTGCAAAAGCGGGTACCCATCAACGGTTTTTCTATGCTCATTTTACAATACAGGAATGTATGTACTGAGTTTTTACTTACATTTTCGAATTATTTTCATGTTTTCCATTTTAAGTGATGAAGCATCACATGTTTCTCCTTTTAGCAAACCCTTTTCGTTATCAGATACTCACAGTGGATTCAGCATATCATGAATATTGGGATCATCCTCATGGTCAAGTTGGGTCTATGTTCAATATACTTGTGTAGTGTGAGTGGAGTTAGCAAATGGTATGACTAAGTCGATTGTATTGAAGTTGAACTATTATGGACTTTGGTCTTAGAGTGTTTCAGTTTAATAGATGCTGTGATTTGAACATGAGTTGCAAGATCAAATGATTTCAGTGAGCTTTATCTTTATCAGGACGGCAGTAGTGCCTTCTATCATTAAGTCTTCCGCTGCAATTTTTCTATAAATCACGTCTTTAGCATTTTAGGGACGTTACAACTTGAATCATATTGATATCAGCAAACTAGTGTAAGGTAGGTTAACAATTCTTTTGGGAACTTTTCTCAAACTCTCCTCAATATTTTATGAGGAAAACTGTATCACTTGTGTCTAATAATTTTTTCACCTAATTTTTCTCTATTTTTTTTTATAATTTTCTCTAAATCAAACACCCGAAAAAAAATTACTTCTTTAAAAAAAAATTCTTTTTGTTAAATTTTTCAAGATTCAAAGAGGGCCTTAAGATTTTAGTAATCATTCATTAACGTTTGGGCAGGCAGGTGTACCATACTCTTGAGCCGACGATATAATTTGTGTTCACACTTGTTACCTTTTGATTTGATTTGGTACTCGAGTAGGAGCAAATTCTAGGGCCAGGACATGTTCCACGATGATCAAAGATGACACTTCTTTTTCTTTTCTTTTTGTTTTTTTGAAACAAACATAAATTCTTTTATTATTAAAGGATAACACTTATTTATTATTACTATTATTATTAAAAAAGAAAACCCCCAAAAAATGTTAATAGAATTGCTCCGTTGATGCTCCCCCCCCCCCCCCCCTTCTCTCTCTACTTTCTCTCCAATTGCCATGAGTATCGTTGTAATAGATGACATATAAGGGTATAAATGTAATTTGATACGTATTTTAGTAGAAAATCTCTTTTGATCCTCTCCCCCCTCTCTACTTTCTCTCCGCTCTCTAGGTTTTTTTTGTTTTTTCGTTGCCTTCCTCCTCAAGCAACGCCACCAGCAGTGGCCGGCCTAGGGTTCCGACGTGCCCAGTCGCCTCCTTCCCTTCCTCCGGCGACACTACACCTTCGCCCCCTCTGCCTTTGTTCGTGGTGCTCCGCTCCTCTCACTGTTTCGCAGCACCCCTGTTTCGGGTTTCATGGCTCCTCCGACGAGCTCTGATGGTTCGACTCCCTCTTCTCCAGTCACCCGCTCGTATCCGCCGCCGTCTGGGTCGTTTCCTGTAGACCAGCAGCAGCCACGACTCCTAATTAAACCTAAACCCAAAACCCTAATGGGCAACAGCAGCTTTTCCATCCCCCAAGACCTAATTGAATCTATTCTCCTCAAACTCCCTGCAAAATCTCTTCTGCGCTTGAGACTCATCAGCAAAGAATGGAACGCCTTCATCAACGGCTCATACTTCATCAATCTCCACCTCAAGAAATCCAATCAAACCTTGGTCTTCACTCATCATGATCGTCACATCCTTTCAATGGTGGAAGATCTTGATCAATATTCCCACCCTCAACGTACTACTACAACTACTACAACAACCATATTGGACGTGCATCCATCGTATAATTTCCCTTGTACTCCTACACCGTTACAAATCGTAGGCTCATGCAATGGCTTGCTTTGCTTATCTTATATCCATAATCACTTGGCTTTATGTAACCCATACACTCGTTCCTTCAAGTTTCTCCCCTACATTGGGCAGCTCTCTCGGCCTTCGATTGTTGGGTTTGGTTATGATTGTTGTGGGGAAGACTATAAGATCGTGTCGCTTCCTATGGTGCATGAAGGCGAGGTCTCAAAGGTGTATGTTTATAGCCTTAAGACTAATTCATGGAGAAGCTCAAGACGTCCTTCTCAAAATTATCATCAGTTGATGTTGGGATCAAGTTATGGTAAATTCACAAACAATAAGTTGCATTGGCTTGTTTTTTTGGGAAATCATGACAATGTACCTTTATGCCGAATTGCTAGGTTTGATTTGTCTAGTGAGGAGTGGAGCGAGTTTCAAGTTCCAGAGGTAATCGACTCACAAAAGGAGAAGAATTTGTTCCGAGCACAAGATTTGGGAGTTTTAGATGGATGTTTATGCTTTCTTGAGGATTCACATTCCAATCATGGCGCTCAAGTGTGGATCATGAAGGAGTACGGTGTGAAAGAATCTTGGACTAAGTTAATTTGCATTCGAGAGAGTAGGATCTTAAGATCATTATGGTATGCACCTATAGCTTGTTCGGAAGGTGGACGCAGAATTTTGTTCCAAAAACGAAGATCTGGGAAGCTTTTTTGGTACCATGCTACACATTCACCGAGAGAGATTGGAAGGATAGAGAGGCTTAAATTTTATCAAGGGAGAAACTATTCTTCCTTTAGCTTCTGTACCTGTGCTCAAAGCCTTGTTCGTATTCCTGGAAGCTCATCAATGGCATTGATAAAGGGCGAAAGGAAAAACAAAAGAGGAAAAATAAAGAAAATCACAAAGGAGTTGGAAACAATGTCATTGTAAGAAGGTTATTGAGTTCTATATAACCCTAAAGTACTTCTGATATTTAATTTGATGCCATTCTTCTGTTTGTCTATTCCTAGTTATGTACTACATTTTATACTGTCATTCGGCTGTTTAATTTGATTGAATGCCCTTTTTCTGTCAGTGCCAACAGATATCATTGACAGGCCCATATTCCGACTTTTTTTATCCTTCAAATAATGAGAACGAATGCATCCAACAAACTCATAGATCGATTGTCTTTCGTACATCTAATGGCTTAAATGTACTTTTCTGTCAATGCTTTCTTAGGCTAACAAAATAGAGGCAACCTTCTATTTGCTGCTTCAGAGCTCCATAAGAAGCTCCTGCATACCCGTTCCACATTATCTATGTCTAATGCTTGCTTGGGTAAAACAAAAATAGTAGACCAGAATGGAACCATTCGCATTCCGGTCCAATGAGCACAGAATTGATCTGGAGTATCCTAGCAGCATAAGATACATTCTGGCTCCTCTATCCATTAATTCTCTTATGCAGTTGTTGTTTTGATTAAGTATCATTGGCACTGACCCCCCCCCCCCCCCCCCCCCCGATCACACACACACACAACAACAACAATGTTGTTGGTCTGCTACTCTGCTTGTTGGCAAATACATAAAGTGATGATTTACCATTGCAGAAGTAGCTTGTCCCTAATTATGTGACTGGAATGACTTGAAATTAGGTCATGTTGAGGCCCTAATAAAGTGACAGGGTATGATGTGAAACCCAAAATACTGCCTACTCAAATGTTCACACAAACTGACTCTAACCCAGTTTAAAATTAAGTTCGATTCTAACTGACTCAAACATTAGTTGCTTGTCTAGTCTACTTGTAGCCATTCTGTGGAAGTTACTGCTGATAAAAGATGATGGGATTACAATGAAGAAATTGTTGCAAGAGAAAGTGGTAGGTAAAAATCGTTCTGATACCACTTGTTAGGGCTAAAATTGAGCAATTAAGTGGCGGAAGCAATAGGATGACAAATAATCGAGAATAATAGAACAAGATCAAACTAAAATAAGAGAAGACAAGTTTTAACATGGAAAAGCCAGATTGGGAAAAACCATATGCGGCGATGAATCCAACAAATCCATTACATGAGATAGAGTACAACAAACGATCCCAACAATACGAGAGATTGAAACCAAAGAGAGACTAAAACTATCTCTGACATGCTTGAAAGCACAAACAAGATCTAGAAAAGAGACAAAACATCTCTACTATATTGAGATCAACTATATAAGTAGACTGCAATCTCTCAAAACTCTCATAAAACAAAACTCTTTTCAATCTCAATTAGAATAATGAATAGATTGCTTATAAAGCGCTCCAAATGTGCCAAAAGGGACCTGAGTCGTCCACTCCACAAATGCCCACAATGGGCCCAAACGGCCACACCAAATGCCCAACGGGGGGAGGTGCCAATGGGCACTCTTAAACGCTTGCACCAAATTCGGTTAGAATAACTTCATATTATGTTGAAGTCCCAAAGGTACTAATAAATAAACCTACCCACAAACATATGTCTTAACCACCAAGCATCATCTTTCCGAAAAGGGAAAATCTTGTTCCCAAAATAGGAAAACAATATGACTTTTATAAAATAGAATATCTCCAGCCACATAACTTGAGCGTTTGGGCGCCAACTAACAATCCTCTTAAAGGAAACAATTTAATTGTTTTCAAAACTAGCAAAGGAGTTTAGAACAAATCCCCACCAAAATCCACCTCTGCCCTAATTTCATGAAGGCATGCCACGAACCTCAAACGGTAATCAAACCATTCAGTTGAAGAATGCACACCATCCAAACTCTCATAAACTAAAAATGATCTTGCCATCGAACTTTTCGATGTCAAGTTTTTTGATAGTAACTGTCCGATATCCTAGTATGCTTACTCTTTTATGTTATGTGCACTACCGATGTCTCCTTTGGGGGGGGGGTAATTCAAACAAAATAATTAAGTAATAAAAGGGAGGGGGTTTATGATGAACCAACTAGATAGATTAACCACAACAAACATTGGCCAAAGGATCCCCTACTCAGATTTGCCTCTATGAAACAATGAATGATCTCCATCTTCCACTCAAGGTCCACCAACAAGAGCTGATAAGCCTTGATCATATTATAGTATGATTGCGTCCTCAAAGGCTGAATTTACTTATCTTAGCCTACTATGCGAACTATTCCCCATTACAGCACATTTTTCGTGGACAAGAATGCAGCGGCATAAGATTATTAGACAAAAAATTTCCAAGATTTTGCAAACAGAAATCTCAAAAACATGCATTATCCATCAAATCTCCAATACTGTTGCAAATTTCGATCCATGTCTCCAATCATAAATTAGGATCCCATGAGACATCGATTTTCTTGCCGTGTTGTTTACAAAACGCAACACTTATAATTAACTGTAGGGTATTTGATGAAGATGATGTTTATTAGTATTGGAGTCAGACATGCCCTAAAATTGTGTTCTGGCTGTTCAATGAAAAGAAAGGTTGGGGCAACACCCACTGCCTTTCTTCAAAAACAAACCAAAAAACAAGGCTTGTTCTTATTGCCATGGATTCAAAATGCGGCCAATCCATGACGAAACGGTCATGTCAGAAAGATTTTTGAGTTGGCCAAGCCACGTTTTAGCTGTTATATGAAACGCAATTTCCACATTAGAACGATTTTTTCATGTTGCGACCGAAACTACATTTTGAATCCTTGTTTATTGCTTCCCTGACAATACTTGTGCTATGCTGTGATATTTCCATATGGAAAGCTGATTGTCTTCTGTTTTTTGGTGTATTTCAGTACCCCTGCAGCAGGGGGGCATTCCAGAGATAGCTTTCTAATCAACATCACCAACTTAAATACCGACATCAAAATAAAATCATATATCAGTGTATATTCATAATACTGTTGTAAAGACGGAAAATAATCAAATTGCAGATTTCAGTGTAGATTCATCATACATGAGTACAGACGGAAAATTTGCGTTAATTTCACCATAGCCACAATAATTTCAAGAATGAGTCAAAATTCTGGTAGAGGAACTCATTTCTATTAACAATGAACTCTTGCAGACTGTATACTCTAAACTGGATGTAAAATCTTACATTTTCATTTTCTGCTCTTCTTTTTCGCCTTTCCGAGAGATAGTGCACTTGCCACACTCTTCCCTTCTAAATTTTTGGTTAACTTAGCAACGCTAGCCATACCTCGTCTTGCAGCCGCCTTATGCTCTGGTCTTCGGCTCAGCAATTTCCTGTCTAGTGGCCAGTAGGCATAGGGCTCAAACTTGCCCTTCTTCTTCACATCCCCACGAGCTTTCTTACTTTTATATTCACTACCTGTGTAAGCCCACCCAGAATCTGATGTTTTCTGCCGCTTTTGGGCTTTCTTTGATTGGGTTCTAGATACATAACTGCCCGCTTCCATTTTATCCTCTTCATCTGACTCATCATTAGATGATTTGCCTTTCTTTGGTTTTCCACCTTCATGGATTATCAGCCGTCCTTCTTCATCGAACTCTGGCTCATCGTCTGAATCAAGCTTCCTTTTTCCACCTGAACGAAGAGCTAACCTTGTTTTTCGCTGGTCGAGAAGATCAAGTGGTTCGTCTTCTAGTTGGTGAAGTAGGTCTTCTGATAAGGTTTTTGCAGACCTTGTTTTCTTTGACCTAGTATATATTAGATATGAAGAGAGAAATTATTAAGGAATAATAGCCAACATGTGCCAAAACAAGCAGCTGAAAAATCATCATGGCATTCTTTTCAGCTTTGTATTTTCGAGGGATAGAACAAAATGCATCAGTAAACTGTCTTTTACGCGTTTGGTTTTTCATTTTTCTTTCTTTTGGGGGGGGGGGGGGTTGAGTTACTTGCGTGGTAGGCAAGTCAACAGCTTTCAGATGCAAGACAGTAAGACACATTGGAAACAAGCCTCATGAGTTCAATCATTCAATTAGGATAACAGCAAATCTAGAACAAAAATATGATTCTTGACATGAATTTCAGAGACAGACAATCAAGATAAAAGCATATAGTAGCTCCTGTAAATGGCAGCTCCCCCTGTAACCAGAGCTCTTTTCCCTAAGTTCCTGCTTTGGCCTAAGTTTGCTCAAAAGCAGGAAATCAATATTCTACTAAGCTATGTTAGCTAAGAAGAATCAATCTTCTATAAGGTTCACAGTTTGTTTCTATTTTTCATATATAATACAAAAGTCCAAACATATGGGAAAGGATTATTCTCACTTTTCTTCCACCCAATTTTATTTACATCAAAGTACCTCGGCCCAGCCACCCCAGAAATTTAGGAATTTTCCCTCAAACATTCTGAAGTGCAAAAAACTTTATAAAGTAAATACCTTTTTATTCAGCTCAAATAAAGTGTACTAAATGCTACCCTCACCAAGGTAAAAGAAAAAACCGGAATTCAATGAAATGCAGAAAAAGACAAAGCAAAATTCAGGCTCCAGCATAGTTGAGATACCAACCTTATTGAAGATGCTCTTGATTTTAACTTAGAAGACAACGTACTCCGTCGACCAGTGGCTGTCTCTGCATCCATATAGTCCCCATCACTTGTTTCTTCACCGAAGTCGGAAAATATTTTTGTGTGACCCCATTCACTATGTCTGCAAACAGGGGCGGAGCCAGGATTCAAAGCAAGGGGGCGAGATTAATAATATACATAATATAAACTTTAATAGTTTTAAAAATAAATACTCTCAAGAAAGTTGTAATCGACGAGATCTCAAATTTTGAAAGTAAAGCATGATATCGTCATTCGACTGATTTCTAAAAAAATCAATCTCAAAATAAGTACAAGAATAAAAATACATGAAACTTAAAGGCACTCGCAAAAATTCAAAAGAAAAATATGTAACAAGCAACATGAGGAGTTGAACACACAACCTTCCACACTAAACAACAAGCAACCAACCACTCTACTATGCACATTTTTGTGAAATATTTAGGAACTAATTAATATATATCTATTGTTTTTCTACTAGAAGATCCCACATTTAATTTTTTTCCCTCAAAAACCTGGGGGGTCAATTGACCCCCCTTGCCCCTTCATGGCTCCGCCCATGTCTGCAAAGGCATTGGTTCCATAATAATAAGCAAGAAGAATTACTTCGGATAAACAATACTGTCGATAAACGTAAAAAATTTGAGCTAAAATATGGAAACCCATGCCAAGAAAAATCCCTCCAACAAGATATGAGTTCCCCCAAAAATGTTAGTCATGCAGAGAAGAACCTAAATGTTGAAGCATGTATTAATCACAGTTCAGGCGAAGTACCTGCATGTAGTTGCTTTAGACCGATACGATCCTGTCTCTGAGTTGGCTGCAAGCTTCCTCTCTCTTCGCTCCTTTATCTGAATGGAACCAACTAATTACCAATCCAGGATAAAAAAAAAACCAATCGCATACTTGAACCGCGGATAAAATTAGCATATTTTTAACTTCTCCCTGTCCAACCTTGCGGATATTAGTAAGGAGTTTCATGTGTTCTGCAGGCATCACAGCCTTAACAGCGTCAAGTCCGCATTTCTTGATGAGCATTTCCAGGAGATGCTTAACCTACCAACAGAAGAAAATAACAGCTTTTAGAGCTTGACATAAGCTGAGGAAAGCCAAGATTCCGCCAAAGGAATGCTGCCAGCAAATCAAATTAACCTAATCACTCAGATAGACAACTCCAAGTCTCTAGCCTATGAATCGGTCTGGATCATCACTAGTTTAACAAGTGCTACCGTTTTCTCCTCACTCGCTCACACGCACACACACAAACAGAGAGAGAGAGAGATCAACACATCCACTATCCACAACCTTTCACATGACATTATCCTTAACTAACCCCCCCCCCCCCCCAAAAAAAACCCACCTGAGGAAGACAGGGAAAAACCTAAAGACAAGAGAAGGAAATAAACAACACTGTTAACGACTAGCTGTTTTCCCTATTGGACGGCGGCCCTGAAATATCGACAAGGGTTGACATTTGCGCAAATCACCATTCACCAATAACTCAATTCTCACATTCCACCCCCCTCTTACTTGACTTGTTTTCCCACTCGCAATAGACTGTTGAGAGAACAACACCAAGTCTTTGGAGCTGGCTAAAGCTTCAAAGTCACATCCATGGGAAAGACTAGAAGGTCGGAATTGGACCAACTCTTGCCACCTCCCTCTTTCTTCGACCATCATTGCCTTGGCCATCACCAACAAGCAAAAGGCTTGATAAGGTTCTAGTTCAACTACCAAACCCTTGATGCTGGCTCCTCCATCTTCCTCAGATACATATCTGTCCTATGGAATCCAACAGAGTAACTCTCACAACACAGCTGGCGGCAAACACAACAGAAAAACACGAACTCCCCCCCCCCCCCTTCTCCCTCTACATGGATCATGCTCCATTATCATTCATCACTGTTCAGTACCCAGCTGGCCACTAGTGTAGGTACTGAGTAATTAACAAGGACTGTAGATTACTAATCATGATATCCTTGTTCTCCAAACACTAAATATAAGCTTGTCGATTTTAATATTTAAGATATGATATAAGGCCAATAATTTATTATGTATGCATTATGCAATAAAATCAATGCTACCGCAAGTTAATCTCAATTACTGATTCTGATCCTAGACAGACTCATTGTGAAGTTGCTCACATAAATATAGCAGATAGGTATATGGCCATAGAGCTATATTCCATTGGACAATGAAGCTTTCCAACAGAGAAGGTATTAGCCATATCCATGAGCTATATTGTTTTCAGAAGGGGCCCGAATACACGAAGTCACAAATGACACCAGGATTTTCTGCAGAGTAGGAGCTCCGAGGACCATAGCATCGATGCTAAGTGACATCAAAATAGTCAAGTTATCCCTATGCAATTAAACAACCATGTCTCAGGACAACTGTCTCCAGGAAGCATTAAACTGGAACAAAGTCAAGAGTTTCCAGAAGATTCATCAGAAATATAGCTTGCTTGGTGCTGTCATCATGTGGTACAGACAAAGGAAGATGAAGATTTCGTTTTTACATGGTGAAGACAATGAAAGACAAGGTCGGTTTTACGCATTTTACTTAAATCTTTCATCCAGGATAATCTTTCATCTAGGATGTCTATTTTTAATGGGCAGATGATATCATAGCAGATCCGAAGGGATTTCTTGGCACGAAGTAACATGAATTTCTTTGGTACATCAACACAATATTTACAGGGAACACTTGTCACTGTCGTGATCCACAATCTGGGTCTAAGCAATCAAGAATCCTAAATGAACATAAATCTTATGAGATCATCCTTATGAAAGAAAAAAGAGAACATAGTGAAGCATTTCACTTCAAAGCAACTGAAACAGCATGTTTACTCACGTATGAGCTCCAGCAAGCAAAAGGATAGAAAGACTTAAACCTTGGCTTTGAAATGATTTTTGGTCTCGCCCTGCCAATTTAAAAGGCCTTCAACCATGACACTCAGGTAATTTTGCAGGCTATCAGCTGGTGATTTTGCAACCAAAACCTTCAGTAGGCCCAAGTTAGCCTGAACCAACCCCAACAATCAATGATGTTAGCTAACTTTCAAAGCAGATAGGTACTCAGGTTATCACATACTAGAAGGATGAAATCAGTAAAAACAGGTCACAACAAAGTAGAAACATACTTTTATTATCTCTCTGTTCTTCCTCTGAAGAAGAAGAAAAGTAGAAGGCAGAATGTTGTATGCAGAGGAGATAAGGTCTGAGAACTCATAAGCCAAGCGAGCCAAGCCTTTAACCGCAGCACTAATCATATGAGGTGTCTCGCCAGCAAGGCCTCCAGCTACCTGTAAGAGAGATGAACTTAAAATCAATGCCCTTGAAAGAATACATCTCTTAATCATATGTCCTACACATCATCTCAGTGGAGAAATCTATGCCAATGGTCAACACCTTCAAGTTTCACGATTCTACCTCTACTTACAGCCGATGGACATAAAAACACTTTCCCAGCTTGCTAGTCTGTCAATATTGGGTCAACGTCAGTCAACCGAGATACATCTAAATCTAATAACTCCATATATTCTTTTGGCGGCCTTTTTCAGTTCAACGATAGTGGATGGATGACCTGAAACCAAATACCTGCTTAAAACATAGTCCCCCCCCCCCTCTTCTTTGGCTAGCTTGTTAGAAGTAATTGTTGAAGCAAATCCCAAATGGCACCAGAGGTGCTTCATTGATCCTTGATGACTGCCTACCAGAACAGCCTAAATTTTTCAAATCCATTTTTATTCAAGATCTCTTTGTCCACTTTCCAGCCAGCTGAAAAAGCCACTTTGGGCCTTCGGGTAATGTTTTCCAGCATTTTATAGCAGAGTACAGCAAAATGCCAGTAAATTGTGTTCTACTTCTGTATCAAAAAGCGGGCAACCGGCATTCCGTAAAACTAGGCATATCTGCAAATTCACAACCATCTCACATACATTTGACCCCTACACTCTGCTTAAATGGGACTCCATGGCTAAGAAATGGCTACACATTATGCAAGACTTCCAACTGCTGTGCACTTACTATGATGAAAGGTTCTCTCTTCAGTTTGAAGCAAGTCAAAAGGGATACAGAAAGGAAAAAATATGATACTAGACAAGAAAGGAAATCCAAACCATGTTAAAGAACTGAAGTAAATTCTCCTTTTTCCCACCCCCCTCCTCGTCTCCAAAAGCATGGCCAATCTGGACAAGAATATCATAAGCCCTATTCCTTGTTTTCTTATTCGCCTGCAAGAAATATTCAATAAGGATTCAGGTCACAGCACACATATGAACTCCTTACAGCAAATGATTGAACAAGTACAACAGATTAATAACAGCACGTATAGCCAGAATTTTGGCCGAGGCCATCCATTATGAGCAATCCAAGCAAAGCAAACCGAAGAATCCCAGAGGCCAGCTTGGATAAACAGGAAATATCACCATATCCTCAAATTATAGGGAAAAATAAATAAACAGAAATTGAAGATGCCCATTTCCAAGAAAGTTAAAATGTCCTTACAAATTTGAAACCTTTCTGCAAAGATTGCAAACCATACTACAGTGCACAAACTTCCTTTTGGGGGGGGGGGGGAGGTGTTTATACAGTTCAGAATTACTTGTAGCATCAACAAGTTTCCCAAAACAAAATTCCATGGCATCAAGCCTAACACATAAAGCTGTAGCATGTAGTTGATCCCTTCAATAAAATATTTAAATCTGTCATCTAATACAGAATGAAAAAGGTCAATAAGATGGCAAGGAAACAGAACAGTTTATCCGACCAGAAAAAAGGTCAATGAAACAAACTGTCCAGAACAATAAGCCTGCAGATCATCACACTGTTATATAGATATCTTCAACAGACTTCTTATAATGGCACCACCGCACGCTACGCACCATAGAAAATAGCATTTTTTGCATCACTAATTTGGAAGAGAAAAAATTCAATTGTACCTCTTTTAGTGCAAGTACAATTTCAGTTAAGAAAGATGTAATGATTTCACCCTTTCTCTGTTCTGCTTCATCCTGAAGAGACCAAACATTACAAGGTGAAGTACTTCATCAGAAGTCACAATTAACAAAAACCTGACACAAGGTGAGGATGTAAAGAATGAATAATAGAGACCTTCGCCGAATGGACAATAAGATAGTACAAGCAGTCAAGCCTGTGACGTTTGGCTGAAAAGTGACATGAAGGTAACACTTCAATCATAAGCTTGAGCAACTCTTCGAGTTTCCTTGAAATAAACCCATCCGAATTCTACGCGCAAAGAATTCAAAGACGTCAATGAAGGGAAAAAACAAGAGGGGCAAAAAATATTTTTTATGAACGGAATAAGCAAGACATGCCAGACAAATTCAAAGCTCTTGTTTCATCGAAACCCAGAATAATTAGTAAACTAGTACGCAATAACCCTAGATTAAAGACATCTCAAGCATCAAGCTCATATAAATACAATTCCAAGGTAGGAACTTAGGCTCTTATCATTTTATTCAGACTGTACAACCCTAACTTTCAGATGCCTTTTCTTGGGTCAATTAAGCCAAAGACTACCCATCTGCGTATGCTGCTCACCAACACTAGCATCTTATTATTCATAATATCCTCAAAAACCCTGGATTGCTCTCAAAAGCCCAAACAAAACCCCCTAGATCATATGAACTAGAAAATTTTTCCAAATTCCAACAACCACCGAGTGCAAATCCATAGAAGATGGGTCTTTGGAGATTCAAATTAGGCAAGCTCAATTCTACAAGCATTGAGGCCACGTTGAGAGACCAAAAAGGTTATCAAATTAGAAGCACGACTGTGGTTATTAAAGTAGATGCTGATAGAAGCAAATATATCTAATAATTGAGAACTGCAAGATTTGCAAAGACTGAAAGTCACCTTGAGAATGACTGACAGAACTTTGTATGCTTTCTTTTGTACCAAACCATCTATATCCTGCATTTCATAATATCAATAGTCCCATTAATCACAGTATCACACTAGTCAGCACTCCAGAAGAAGCCGCCATAACAGCATCAATTGGATGATTAAATGAAACACATACCCTCAATGCTGGAACTAGCGCTACAAACAAGAGATCAACCTCTTCAAACCCTAAGCCAGGCAAAAGTGATACAGCCAAATCAAATAGCTGCGCTCTGCACAGATAATTAAAGAATAGGCAATCATGAATCATCAAACAGAAGATATTTTAAACCAAAAACTATCACAATCTGGGTACTCACTCAACAGAAAAATATATTAAACCATTGATATCGAGTGAAAATTCAAAATATTTTAATAAAAATGATGCTTATAGGAAAGAATTGTAGAACACCTAGCACGAGAAAGGGAATTATCACTAGTTGAACCGTCAATCTGCATTGAATTTCTGGAATTCTCTGCACCACCAGCATCTTGGGTGACCTTTAGAAGTTTCTGCATCGTAGTCTTAAAAAACCTCAAGACAACATCTCCTTCTGCGATTGATGCAAACTCACCAATAGTCATCTGTAATATCCGAAGAAAATTCTAAATTTCAGAATGCTAAAAGGGCGAAAGTTAGCAAGCATAATGCAGCAAATAGATGCATTACCTTACAGGTTGGATCATAATAGTCAATCCCAGATAGAACTACACCATCATGCATATTACTAGGGGTGCCAGAGAATCAACTGAATTGTTCAGCAGTAAGCCAGTAACTGAACTCAACAAATGCTTAAGAGAAAGACCTCGAAAACAGGAAGAGAGATTGCCCCGTTTACTTCTACGGTTGTACTTCAAAGGGCATAAGCCTAACTTGTTACATGTACAAACTTATTGATTATTTGATTCAAATCATGATTTTAACTTCATTAGGGAATTGTTAGTTTGGTACATTCTATTTATTCGTTAAGACGTTCTGGAAATTCACTTTTTAACCATGTCCCCTCCATTTATCGAAGTGGCAAACTTTCCATAACTGGAAATTTAAGTTGTCAAGCATTGCAAAGCAAAATAGCCCACTCAAACACAAAGGAAACCATAACTACTGGAAACATACCTACTTACCTAGTGCATATACATGTTCCAAATTCAACAATTTATCCCCTCGTCCAAGCGGAAAAACATCTCATCTCAATCTTTCTCACTACGGCATTTGTTAGAGATAGTGTCATTATTAATATAGAGTTGTATACAAGCAGTTCGCCCGGAGAACTCCATATTTTAAAGCTTTAGGAAGTGAATCAAAGACTGCTAGATGACTTCTACTTTCAGCAAGAAATGAAATCTACAAATTCAAGGATTGGAGACTTCTCTTTTCAACTCTCTAAATGAACAAAAGAACATAGAAGAATTCCTTGCTAAAGGATTCAGACATATCTTCAGAAGAAGTCCACAACCATACATAGTGTCTGATAATATTAAAAGCTAAGCAGCCCTGTGACCTTGTTTGGTCAAGGGTTTACTCAAAAGACTTTTAACTCACCATATGCATTGTGAAACTAAGTTACTGAGAAGCCAAACAGCTAACTTCAATATATAACTAATAGGATATTCAACGACACATTCAATAAAATCTAAAATAAGAGGCCAACATGCTTGAGAGTCCCAAAAAATACTACCAATGAATCCATATGTACACTCACTCCTATTCTCTTTCTCCTCAGTCTCTTGACACACAAATAATAACATCCATCGACTCCATATGCCTTGTCTATTGCTCAAAATTAAGGCAGAGGTGTGTCAAGCAACGGAAATTATTCTTCTTCCGTCAAAATTAAGACCAACTATAGAACTCGTATGACCTTTTCTCTTTGAGTAGGCTGTAGGTGGTATTTGTGCAGGAAAAGCATATCATGACCACTTTATCCCGATAAGAGTCACACCTATAAACAGCTGCTCTAATTAAATACCTTGAATATGAACAGCTAAAGCTGGCAATTACTGTAAAGAAGCTGAAAGGGGAACTGCTAATGTGTCAACACGATCAGCAATTTACACATAGCACCGATATCAAATGCCTCCACAAGCCCCAGGAATCTCGGATAATGTAGGCACACGTGTATGCACATTGTGCTCAGGCCATCTTCCCTAAAAGCCATATGAGCCAAACAATTATTTTAACTTTATTTTGCCTTTATTTACCCAATTCCCTTTAGCCCTCATGCAGCGCAGGCTCAGCAGGCAGGCATTATCTTCCTCACACGATTGCAGCATTGTGATCCAACTATTATGCTTGAGAATTCGTTTTTGCAGGCTGTAAATTAGCATTCCAACATAATTATCCTTTAACAAAGGTGGCAACAGAGAAATCATGGATAGCAAATTATGATCGATCCATGAATCAAAAAGGAATGCCATGGCACAAAGGGTAGCAAGGGATGTGATACGATGACTGCAAGAAGCATACGGTAAAAAGCAAAGAGAGTAGGCTTTAAACAAGGATAGAACCCAAAATAGAGCATAATGAAGAGAACAGTGATGCTGAGAAAGGAGCAGAAAAAGACAAAGAGAAATGAACCCCACCACACCCCTTCCCCCAAACCCCAAAAAAAAGAGAAGAAAAAACCACGGAGAGAGAGGGGGGAGAGAGAGAGAGAGGGCATCCTAGCCAGCTAGGGCTGGCAAAATTTGCTTCCGTGTTGATCCACGTTCGGACAATCCGAACAAATCAGCTGAACCCCAGCCCTGTAAGAATAGCAGGTCCGGACAACATTCCAGGACTGAAACCGGACCTAGTTGGGACAATGTCTAAATTTATGATTTGTTTTGCAAGTGGGAATTTCATAACTCAATCTGCAGACTGTTCTAGCCAAATTAGCCACAAAGAATATGGGGAAAACACAAAACGAAGCAACAAAGTATCCCAAATTTACTTAATAAAAGGAATTCAATGATCCAAAAATCTGGAACAGAAATCAAGGTTATAAAAATTGACATAAACCTCTTAAACAACCATGCATCACCAGATGGACAATACTTGTTACAGATTTTTGTAAATAATATCCCAGTTTCAGCTTTTTCAATCATCAAGAATAGCCTGCGGTTTTTATTCTTGATCTTTAATAATATGGAACAGCAAGATCTATTGCAAACTAAAGGTGCAAAAGGAAAAGAATGAGGGGGACCAAAATCAGAACGATAGAGAATGAAAAGGAATATCAAGCAATATGGAGGAGTGGCAAATATCTGAGAAAATAATGCTTTAATTAGGTGAGGGATCATTTCAGATGGGAGTGCAGCAAGACATAATCCATTCAAACTGGAGTTGGAAAGGAAAAGATTCTGTGACCATGCACATTTATCCTACACATGTCGACATCTGTTGGCAACACATTTAATTCTCAAGTATAGAGTTACAACCAAAGAAAAGATAATCCATTCAAACTAGTCAAATTGACATAAAGTAGGATAAAAGCTGACTTTCAAAAACACACATGAAAAGATACCTGCAAGCTTCCACCAGGATCATTTGAGGATTTCAAGAAAACTTTGGATAAAACTGACAGGAAGGTACGAGCAGATGACCTCAACACCTTCAAATTAGCAGAAGCCACCTCATGGGTGTAATATGCTATAGCTCTCTCTGTGGAAACGCTTGGTTTATCCCTGGCATCATAACTGCTTCCATCTACAATGCACTTGTTCTGTTGAATAAGGATTTGCAAACTAGAGCAAATGATTCCATGAAGATCAGGTTCTTCAGACAAAGCACTGCACAATACTTTCTCAAGAAGATTGAAGCTTTCAGAAGTGTCGACAGGGTAATTGCAAAATGAAGGAAGAAGGGACCACACATGGTACGTAAGCGAATCCACAATTCTTGCTGAGTGAACTCGGCCCTCAACCTTGAGCTGACAAAGGGTTTGATTTATCAATTATAACTAGAATAGTAACAGCAAAAGTACTTAGCCAGGAGGACAACACGTACCTTGTGAGATTTATCTTTAAGATATCCAACCATGCGCAAGAGTGATTCAACATAGAACCTCAGACAGGCACCAACAGTATACTGCTTAAAAATTGGAAAAAGCCAATCATTGACCTCAGACAGATTGTCAGCTCTCAGATTCAGCGGAATGATGCTCAAAAAGACTTCAGGTCCTATTGCCTGAAGAGCTGATCCCATGCATTCTTGCAGCTGCTCATGAGAACAAGCATTTACATGTCATAGAAGTGCCGAAGAGGTTTAGACTTAAAAGAACAGATTGCTTCAGCATGGTTCCTAACACTAAAGAAAGGTCAAACTCATTTTACTAGCTAGTAGCATCTTAGCCATTCCTAGTTACCTAAGACAAGAGGGAAGCCACCTCAAAGGCTGCACGTCTACATAAATGTTGTCTATAGGAAAAGCATCTATGTAATACGCATTCTGGAGATATTAATATTGAGGTGTATTCCCAGAGCGTAATTAAGACGTTATAGTGTACAAAATAGGATTTCAATAAGGAGTTAAGAGACAGTTCATTCGGCTAACAGGAATTAGAGATAGGTAGCTTTGGACTGCAACAAGGTATGCTACCAAAACACTCCGTAAAAATTGGTTATGCAAGAGGAAGAGTCCTTCAGTACAACATTATTCAGGATAATTTGGTACTTGATAGATAAATTAAACATTGAACAGTCTCCAACACAGACATCAGATATACAGGAGCATACAACCAATACAGGAGACAGGAAAGTCTATAGCACATCGTAATAACCTATACTTCAAAGGACAACAAGATATGCCAAAGAGAGTAGAACCAAAAGAGGATGCCCTTCTAAGTAAAATCAACTCATCCATGAAGCTTTTTAAGTATCCAATTCTTGCTACTTGCAGTTATAACATCTCATTTTCAGGAATCATGACCACCTTCAGATTTTTTTTGGTTGGGAGGGGGGGGGGGGTTGTAATTCAAGATGAATGGATTTTGAAAAGGCCCAAAATAAATTGAATATAAGTCAGCACATCGCCCAAGTTATACATATTGTACAATCCCAGATGCCAGATAGAATGGATGGTCATAGCACTCCTCTAAATTAGATGAAGAGCATACGTCTTACATCGTATTTATACAATCTGAAGGTTGATACCCTAATTCATAATCTCATACTCCAATTAACAAAGCCTGCAGCCAGTGGACAAAGGCAACCAACGTCTCACCTGCCTCATAGGCATCAGCTGAAGTTCAACGGATGTGGGTGAATTAGAGATGGTGCAGCAGGTTCTTTTTTTGAGGGGAGAGCGGGAGATGCTGGTGATTTGGCAGATGAATGGGTATTTATCAAAGCTGATCATTGAAAGGGTCAATTAATAGTCTTTTACCTATTGTCTTTCCACATTTTTTTAAAATAAGAAAGTATCATGAACATTTGTCGAGATATCATTAATTCATAGTGTAATCTCAATTAACAGCGTAAGCTCAGGCCTATATGTTTTCATGTTGGATGGATGGCTCATTAACTTTTTCTACTTTGAACTTAACAATAGCTCTGGGAAACCGACCTTGAATGTAGATGAGTACAGAACCGACTCATGATACACTGACCATCTGTAACAGCACTGAAAACTTTCCTTTAGTGCCATTTTTTCAAGGGGTATACACATTCATTACATCTCACTCTCTCAGAAGCCTCAGCAAAATAACAATCGGTATGATAGTACGGGTACACATAGACTAAAACAACATCACTGGCCTTCACAAACGTAAGATGAAGAGTTGAAAGGAAACCTGCTTTCTCTCTAGGAAATTTTCATCACTCTCATTTGCTATATTAGCCATGTTCGCCAGGATCCCCCTCAGTAGAGTAGAAGAGAACTCACCTACAAAATAACAAAGTCACATATTGTGCAGTCTGAATAGGAAACGAGACTGATGACAATGAGTTCAAAGGCACATCTGATACGGAGCCAAAAAGGGGCTGGCATCCAAAAAAACTAAAAAGAAGATCTCTGAAGATTCCCATCCACGAAAATACCACAAGCAAAAGGCGGGGATAAGAAAGAAGAAGAAACAAATTATTCTTACCTAATTTGTCAAACAACACAGACAAGACCTGAAATGCCATGTCCCATTCACTACGATATCTGTTGTCAAGCAAGCTTGCGATAGTAGCACAAATTCTCCCAATGATAGATGGTGTTGACTTTCTCGCATTGAGTTCTGACTTAGTCGTTATTTGATCAACAGCTTGCTTAATTAGCTCTTCATCTACACAACCCTGTATTAGATTCTTCATTGCCTCAGTTGCCGCAAATTTAGCCTCCTCAAACCCAGATCCAAAAATATCTGCCAAGTAGAATAACAATCACACTGGTAAATTATTCCTAATCTCCTTCCCCTGAACACCGCAAACAGTAGAAAAGAAAACAACCTTGCAAGGCATTAAGAACAGGAGGAAGCCTATCAATGCAGATTTGCCTATTAAGTGTATGGGTCTTTCTCATGCCGACATCCAACAGACGAGCAGTAAAAGTAAGGCCATCGGCAGATGTCTCTTCCATCACAACACAGCCGGCTAATGAGACTAAAAGATCGACTAGTGCTTCAGCAGAAACTTCCACGTTAGGATGAAGGCAAAGGATATTCAAACTATCTGTCACACGCCTGGTAACAAGGGGCTTACGAACCCCTAATAAAGTTTTGTAGAACTTCAAGATGGTCGTTTTATACTTCATGGAAATATAAGGTAGACAGTCTTTAAGTGCTTCAAGGACATGCAGTATTTCCTGAGCTCCTTTCTCAGCAGGTGCACCTTGTGATTCTCCAGTTAGAAGAATCAATCTTCGAAATACATTGGTAATCCCTTCACTTGCAGGCGCTATCAATGGTGACCCTTGAAAGCTTTGTAAGACATCTCGAATGCATTGATGCGACTCCTGCCTCACCTGCAAAGTATGAAACAATCAAATGTCATTCAACTAAATCTTACTAGACACGTATATTCCTAACAATAGCATCAAGAAATTCAAGACAGGACACTGCAAGGAACAATCTTCATCAGTCAGCAACATGATATTTCCCTTCCTAAGCCATAATAAAGAACTAATGTCGACCATTTTGCTGGACTCATGAGACAAAACCTATAGCATGGAATGTTCAAGATTAGAACAAACATCTAAGAAACAATCTACAAACTTCGCAGCCTATCAGGCTAGCGGCCCTTCAGGGGGGAGACCACCTTTGCTTTTTCTAGTTTTAGCATGGGAAAGCACCAGTTCTTTCAATAGTATTTCCAGCAAGACAAAACTTCAACAAATACAAGACGCAAGTCCATAAGAGAAATTCCAACACTACAGTGCTGGTTCCATGCTTCGGAGGATTCACATCTCCATGAACCAGAATACGACAGGTCCACAGCCATCCACCTCGTAGTAATTTTGCCATATCTCGTCTTCTGTTGTAACAAACAGCTCAATGGACTAATCCGTTATCCAATTGTACCTCTTCTGTTGTAAATTCAAAGATTAAGCATATGTCAAAATCAATTAACCAACCAGGATTCGCTAAATGCTCATTGCCACAAAATATGGCACGATCAAGCATTGAAAGCTACCCAAACCCAAACCCAAGTACCAAAAGAACGCACGAGGAACTACCCCTTGCTTATTACAGGGTGAAGATGGCTACGCATTAGAAGAAAAAGTTTGGATTTTTCCTACTTCACCGGAAATAACAAATAGTGATCATTAACACGTCCCTCTCAAACGCAAGTTTTCAGCTTTTAAACTTGAAGAGACCAACACTCAACTTTCCAATGCAAACAACACAAGATTCCCTTAAAATCAGCATTATGAAAAAGAAATGAACAACAAAACAGATAAATTTTGCAAAAGTTTGTTACCCTAGGATCAGAATCAGTGATGAAACCAAGAAGGAACCCGTAGAACTCGGAAACATCAGACCAACCAACACCAGTATCCCGAATCACCAGCAAACTCGAAATAGACATAATCCCGGCCACCTTCGCATTGGACGACAGGCGAAAATCTTTCAAAACCCTAACCAGAAGCTGCAACAATAACTGCCGTTTCTTCCGAAGAATCGCCGGAGAAATCCTCGGCATAACAAATGGCAGAAAACAGAGGAGAGCGCCGACGGCGCTGTCGTCGGAGGAGAGGCGATCGAGGGCGGAGACGGTGGCGCCGAAGTAAGCGACAGGAGAGAGAGAGACGTTCTGGTCTTTAAGCTCCTGCGCCATGGCGCCGACCACCACGCACAAGTGGCGGTGTTCTTCGTCGTCGGAGGTGCTGAATCGAGATAACACTGAAGCGCCGATGTCGTCTTCTTCGTTGAGAAGGGCAGCATCTTGCATCTCGAGACCTTCGATTTCCATGGCGATGGCAATGCTGGATGAGTTTTGCGCCGGTTAATGCTAAACCCTGCTCGCCTTCAATGGAGCTTTGCCAGGGCTTTAGTTTGCTGCGGCGGGAGGTGAGCTAATTAGAGAAGCCCTGTTTCTAATAACATGTGTTTAAGCAAAATAGTTCATGTCGGATTCGAATTGCTTTCAATAACTTCAAGTCGGATTTGAGTTTGATTATTATATTAGCTCCAAGTTTTTCAACTCTACATATAAATTATGATCAAAAAAAATTCATCAAAGTATTTGAATATATAGAGTTTGTCTCATAATGATAATAAATAGTAACTTTGAGTATGCGTATAAATTATTAAGTTTTTTTTTCTTAGTCCAAATAAATTATGAGATAGTTCAACTGTTATCAAATAACTTTGGGATGAAAATTTGCTTACACTTATATTTATTTATTTATTTGGTGAGAAATATAAGTAATATACAATCTAGGCATCTCTTCTTACAAGTGATCTCTCTAAATTATCCTTAAAGAGAATATAATGAAAGTCTCTATGTGAGACCTGATTCCACACAATTGTCGAATGCAAAGTGAGACCTAACTTTGTCAGCCAGTCGGCTACGCGATTGTCTTCCCTAAAAATATATTTAACGATTACATAATTACATGATTGAAAGTAAGTGTGAATGTCGTGTATCAGAACTTGTAATTCACATGGCGCTTATATGTATATACATTGCTTAATTTGTTAAAATTTACTTGTTAAATCATTTGTTGTTGATGGTCTTATAATTTACTTGGACCTATATGCATTCCCGTTTTGTTAATTGGTTTTGACAAAGTTATGAGACGAAAAATTAATTCTCGAAAAAAGCTCATATAATTAGCTTTCTATATCCAAAAGGCTCTTCTAAGAAGTTATTTTATCAAACGCTCACGTTAATTTTTTAACTTGGTCAAATAGTTAATTTCGATTCAAAAAGCTACCCCTCCCCCCCCCCCCAAAAAAAATTCCTCAAAAAGTTATTTATTCGCGAAATCAATGGCTTAGGCACTATTCTATTTCATGTTTTTTAGAATTTAGCTAGAGCTTACATCTCCTTACAACTTCTTACATCTCCTTACATTCTTAACATAATCATTACATCTTCTTACACATCCTGACATCTTCTTACATTTCTTTACATCTCATTATATCTTCTTACATCCCATGTAGATTCTCTATAACATTCAATAATGTCTTACATCTATCCTTATAGTTTCTTACAACTTCTTATATCTCCTTACAGATCCTTCTATCTTCTTACAACTCCTTACATCTCTTTACATCTTCTTACAGCTCTTTACAGCTCCTTACAACTCCTTACATCTTCTTACATCTATTAGCTGTATCTAAACGCGAAATAGAACATGCTTCTTACATCTTCTTACATCTCATATAAATTTTTTATAACAATCAACAACTCCTTACATGTATCCTTATATCTCATTCCAACTCCTTACATCTCCTTACAGATCCTTACAGCTCCTTACGTCTTCTTACAACTCCTTACAGCTCATTACATCTATTAGCTATATTTAAACACAAAATAGAACAGGCCCGTAAGGATTATGCTAAGGATGTAAGGAGCTGGAAGGAAATGTAAGAAGCTATAAGGAAATGTAAGCTCTTAGCTAAATCTTAAAAAACGCGAAATAGAACAGGGCCTACACAATATCGTCTTTCTGCCCCTCACTCATGTGCATGGATGGCATAAAAGGCTATAGTTTTGCTGTGTGACTAACTATTTGTCTATAAATTAATGTCATCTGTTATCCTTCCTTGCGAATTACTAATGCCTCCAGCTTCAATATTTATAGCAAAGCTTTAACGAACCCTCAAAAATTAGTCCTGAGACGGATTAGATTGCTTTCAGGATTTCAGCTTCAGTTCAAGACCTTGAACTTTACTTCAGGGTCCTTGAAAATCTTCTTTTTTCAGCATGCAACGGCTATATCTCTATTTTTGGCAAATTTGCAATTCTATCCAACGATTACCTTATTTTTGGGCTGTAGAAATATTCTCTTGATTGCAATTCCTTCCATGATTAAGCACTTACTATTTTGTTAGGAAAAATCAAATATTTTACCAAGTGAATATCTCTAATCAAATGGGATATCCTATCTTATAATATAGCATAATGAAACATGATAAGAATCATAATCAAATTTTAATCATAAATATAATATCATAAAGATCATATATTCAAATTTGAATAATAAACTATCTTAAAGATAAAATCAATTCTGTCAATATCTATTTATAATCATATCACATAGAAATACTAAGGTACGTCCAATATAACATGATAAATATATCAATAGACCAATTCCTTTTTGTCTTTCATTAAAACATATTAATAAAACATATTGTAAGTTTAAGGAAGCTAATAAATCCAAATTTCAACCTAGCTCCAAAAGCCATGTATATCAACTAATTTGCTTCTGCTGATGAAATTCTCACTATTTAAGTACTCGTTAGTTATAATAGAGAAAATATGTGATGTGGGAGCTCTAACCTTCGTTGGGTCAGCAATAACTCGACTCCGGTGAAATGGATGATCCAAGACCCCCCCTCAAAAAAAACTTGTTAGTTATCTATGACACATGATCGATCTAGTTAATGCGAAAGGATCTCCAGTAGCCAAATCAAATGAAATAGGAAAGATTGTCTTGAATAAAAGAAAAGAACTGAATTAAGAAGAAATAAAAATAATTAATCAATCGGATGATCAAGGAGATCACCAAAAGTGTCAAACTACTTGAACCAACTTGTGTTGGTAGAGTAGTTTAATATATACAAGCTAGATGTTGTCATAGTAGACTCCTAACAAACTCTAACAAGAAGCCCAACTAACAAAATAGCATGGCTGGTAAACATCTAAAAATAATTTAGATGCTAATATATTTTCAAAACTATAAGAAGCTACACATAGTTTTAAAGAGTTATAAGAAGTTGTCACAAATTATAAGAATTATAAGGTGCTGTAAGCAGTTGTAAAAAAAATATAACAGAGTTGTAAGATAGTTGTAAAAGCTATATGAGGCTATAAGAAGCGACGAAAAAATATAAGAAGTTGTACGTCTTAAACTTAACATTACTGAAAGCTAAAAAGTATAGGGCCTTAAGAATGCACAAGTTGGTAGAATTTGTGCTACGTGAGAGTTTGATTTGGGACTCTTGATCATTTTATGTCCTAGTCATATGGTGTGTTCTTCATTTCTTCGAAGTACAAGAAGTCTATAAAAGCATTATGAAGTGAGGAAGTGGGGGAAGATGCAATAAATATTATGTAGTTGGTATCCAACCTATTACTGAAACATTTAAGATCAATTAAACTGGTTTAAATTTTAGTTAAATTGATAAATATTTGTTGGAGTAATGGCACCTCAAAAGGGTGTTTACTTACTCTCTCTATCTCTTTTGCTGTCCTACATGGAACTTTTGTGAGTGGTTTAAAGAATTTTTATATCAAACTCTCCTTGCGCTTGTTGAATAACTATAAGCCATGTTTTAAGGGGGTTGAGGGGACATGGGCTATCACACATGCGAGCGTGCCGCCGCTGCCCGCACTTCTGGGTTGCGCTGGGCGCGGGCCGCGGGCTTGGGTCTTACTGACTATATTTTTTGGAGGAATTCCTATTGGACTGATTGCGTATGAGCTGTCGTAATCCTAATGGCTAGTTGACTAAGTCTTCCTCTATCTCTGCCTCAATCATCATGATCCCCCCATTTACTGCCTCAATTACATGATTCTCTCCCTTACCTGCTTTTCCACCCCCTTTTTCCTCCTCTAATTATGGTTATTCAACAGCTCCTTTACTTCATCAAACTACTATATAAAGAGCTCTTCTGCAGCTCTAAAGAACACTTAAACAACACAAAAATTCCTCTCTTCTTCTTATCCTCTTCTCTTCTTGGGCAACAGATAGTCATACTCAATAGTTTCTCCATCGAGTGCACGAGTGAGAGGCTCGTTGTGTTAAGCCTTGGGGAGCTAATTCGCCTTAACGATTTGCACATCAGTTGAGCGAATATAGCTTTCAGGTCAGTGGTTTCATCCACGACATAGTGTATTTTTCTGTAATCTCAGCAGCCATTATATCGCTATTTCCAACAATTTGAAAGCTAAATCCAATGGCCGCAACACCTTAAACTCTTCCTAAACTATACAAAATTGAACCCCTTGATGGAACCAATTACAAACGCTGGTCCCAGAAACTGCTCCTCTGTTTCAAGCAACTGGAGATCGACTACGTTCTTGCTACGGACCTTCCGGACGACAGCAATACATCCACTAACGTTGAACCTTCTACTCCTACTGTCCCGAAAACACCCTCTATCCCACTTGATGATGCCACCAAAAGAAAACTCGAAAAGGACAACAAACTGGCTTGGAGTTACCCATTGAACAATATGTCCAACCCACTGTTTGACCTATTTGTGAACTTCAAATCTGCCAAGACAATATGGACCAAATTGGACACAAAATATGGCTCAGACGACGCCGAGAAGAAGAAATATGTCGTCTGCAAGTGGCTGCAGTTCCAGATTGTGGACGACAAACCAATCATTGAACAAGTTCACACCTGCGAGAATCTATGTGCTGAGGTTGTAGCTGAAGGAATGAAGATGTGCAAAATTCTTTAAGCAAAGGTATTAATCGAGAAGTTTCCACCATCTTGGAGTGATTACAGAAACCATCTTAAGCATAAGAAGAAGGATCTCACGTTGCAGGAACTGATTAGCCACATGCGGACTAAAGAGGCAAACCGGTTAAAAGATAAGATGTCTTCTCTTTCGATAAATTATGTTAACTCTAACTTGGTTGAATTTGTTGTGCCAACGAACAAAGACAGGTTCAAAGCAAAGGGAAGCAATTCCAAAAGCCAAATCTCATAAACCAGAATGCTGCAAACAAGAAAATTCAGAAGCCTAAGGTAGTGTGTTATGTGTGCGGCAAACCTAAACATAAGACCTATCAATGCAATCAGCGAAAAGGGTCAAGTCAAGCCAAACATAAGCCCTCAACACCTACTGCTAACATTGCTAAAATCGAGGGCAATGAGATAATATGTGCAGTCACCACTTTGGAGGCGAATCTAGTGCACAACCCGGCATAATGGAATTTGGACTCTGGAGTTTCAAGACACTTTTGCGCCAATAAAGAGCTCATGATTAATTTTGAAGAAGTTGCTTATGGACAATGCGTCTACATGGGCAATTCATCTACAATCGTTGTCAAGGGTAAAAGGAAGGTTCTACTTAAGTTTACTTTTGGAAAACTGTTGTATTTAAGTAATGTCTTGTTTGTCCATTTCCTTCGTAGAAATTTAGTTTCTAGTACCCTTTTTGATATTGTTGGCCTAAAGATTGTCCAAGAAGCTAGTAAAGTTGTTATCATGTGGAATGGGGATTTGTTGCGAAGGAGTATCGTAGTAGGAGACCACTTGTTCTAAATGCTGCTGCTCAAGTTAATAATGAAACTGCTGCCAATTTTGTTTATATTGTTGAGTTTGTTGACTTGTGGCATAGTAGGCTTGGACATGTTAATTTTGTTTCATTGAAAAGGCTTAGAAACATTCCATTAATTCCAAATGTGAATACTGAAAACTATTCCAAGTGTCCTGTCTATGTTTAAGCAAAATTTGCCAAGAAACCGTTTAAATCAGTAACTACTAGAAAAACAAATTTGTTGGAAATTGTGCATTTAGATTTAGCAGACTTTAAGAACACAGTGAGTAAGGGTGGAAAGAAATAGTATATCACTTTTGTAGATGACTACTCTAGATATACCAAGGCCTACCTTCTAAAGTCTAAAGATGAGGGCGAGGAAATGTTCTTAAAGTATAAAGCTAAAGTTGAAAACCAGTTAGACTGAAACATCAAGAGACTTAGGTCTGACAGAGGTGGGAAATATGACACCAATTCATTGATTGCTTTTTTTGAGAAAAATGGGATAATACATGAAACTAGTGGCCCCTACATGCCTCATCAAAATGGTATTGCTAAACGGAAAAACCGTACCCCTAAAGATATGATGAATGTCATGCTTATAAGTTCTGGATTATATGATAATATGTGGGGGGAAGCTGTCTTGACTGCTTGTTTTATGCTCAATAGAGTTCGCCATAAGAAGTTAGATCTGACCCCATATGAGTTTTGGAAAGGACATACCCCTAACCTAAATTACCTAAAAGTGTGGGGGTGCTTGGCCAAAGTTGCACTGCTTAGTTATAAACGTTCAAACATTGGCCCCAAGACCTTTGATGCTGTCTTCATAGCTAATGTTCAAAACAGTGATGCTTATACATTCATGTCATTATCTGACTTCTCTATTTCTGAATGTAGGAATGCTAAATTTTTTGAGCATGTTTTGCCTTTGAAAAAAGATGTGCCACATGTTGTGTCTTATGTCATGTCTGGACATGTGAACTTGCCTGCTTCTAGCTCTAGTGTTAAAGACTTGGTAACTGAACCTAGAAGAAGCAAGAGACAGAGGACTGAAACTAGTTTTGGCCCTGATTTTATCACTTCCTTCTTTGTAGAAGTCCTTGAGAGCTTTGATGTTGATTCATTAACCAATGAGTTTGTGTCTCTATTCTTACTTGAGAAAGATCCTAAAACCTACCAAGAGGCTATGAGCTCTATAGATGCTACTTTTTGGAAAGAAGCTATTAAGAGTGAAATATATTCCCTTGAGTCGAACAAGACTTGGGAGTTGACCGACTTACCTAAGGGACGCAAACATATTAGTAGTAAATAGATCTTCAAGAAGAAACTTATGACGGAAGGCTCTATTCAAACGTACAAAGCTAGATTAGTTATTAGAGATTTTGACCAAAGGAAAGGAATTGATTTCTTTGATGCATATTCCCCTATGACTAAAATTTCAACGATCATAACTTTAGTTGCTTTAGCTGCCATTCTAATCTTGTGGTGCACCAAATGGATGTTAAAACAGCTTTCCTCAATGAAGATTTAGAATAAGAGATTTATATGTCACAACCTGAGGGGTGTGAGGTTTTCGGTCAGGAGAGTAAGGTATGCAAACTGAGAAAATCTCTTTATAGTCTAAAGCAAGACCCCAAACGGTGGTATGAAAATTTGCTAGCTCTTTAGAGAAAAATGGATTTGTTGTTAACAACTCAGATTCTTGTGTTTATTTCAAGATGATTGGATCTGATTATGTGACCATATGCTTATATGTTGATGATATGCTGATTTTTAGTACCAACTTGTCTGTTATTAATGAGGCTAAAAGGTTTTTGTCTTCTCTCTTTGAAATGAAAGACTTAGGAGAAGTAGATGTGATCTTGTGGATTAAACTTAGAAAAGCAAGAGTGGCTTTTCCTTATGTTAGTTTTATTACATTGAGAAAATGTTGAAAAGATTTAATTCTTTTGATGTGGTATATGTGAGAACTCCTTATGACTCCAACTTAAGAAGAACAGAGGACCTAGTGTATCTCAAACTGAATATGCAAAAATAATAGGCAGTCTGATGTTTCTCATGAACTACACTCGTCCTGATATTGCACATGCTATTAGTAGATTGAGCAGGTACACTCACAACCCTGCTAAAGAACCTTGGGATGCACTTCATCGTTTGTTGAGATACCTTAGATGTACTATGGACTAGTGTCTACATTTTTGTAAATTTCATACTGTACTAGAAGGTTTTTGCGATACAAATTGGGTTGCTAATAACGATGAAGTGAACTCTACAAGTGGCTATGTCTTTACATTGGGAGGAGGAGCTATTTCAAGGAAGTCTGCAAAACAAACATGTATAGCTCGTTCAACCATGGAATCTCAATTTATTACTCTTGAGCTGGCAAGTCAAGAGGCAAAATGGCTTAAGGGTCTCATGACAGACATACAATTGTGGGGGAAACAGTCAACACCTATCTCCTTGCATTGTGACTCACAAGCAGCAATTGGAGTTGCGCGCAACAGTATCTACAACGGAAAAAAGAGACATATCCGTATTAGACATACTGTGGTAAAGCAATTATTGAAGCATGGTGTTATCTCCCTGGAGTATGTGATATATGAGAAAAACTTGGCAGACCTTCTCATGAAGGAATTGCCAAGAAGAATAGTTCTCGAATCATCGAGGGGAATGGGGATGACGCCCATGGAATGAAGAGGTATGGTGGATACCCATTTGTGGTCAAACGAAACCATACTAATCTTTTAATTGCACTACTTCTCATCCCTATGACGTGTGGTAGTGATTGTGCTATAGAGAAGCACATTAATGAATCCATAGTCTATTATGGTGGTGCTATAGATAAGCATTTGATGGATTCATCTTTTTTATAAGAGGTTGAGCTAACATATGCTCTTAATAATTCCAAGTCATGATATGGTGGTCTCAGTAGGGATAGATTGATGGAATTACGTAAGTAAGTGTGAAGGTCTGGCCACCTTCTATGAGAGACTAAGACTGTCTCTCTATAGCACTTATGAGACACGAGGTATGCACATGGGCCTAAAAGCGTAAGTGATTATCGCGGAGTATTCATCTATTAGGGTTGATATGTGTCGAGAGGGCCTCATTCAAAGTCTAACAAATTCAAGATTAAGTTCAGTTGTCAGACTTAGATGTTGCTTCTCTTCACTACGTATCAATTCAATCGAAAGACATTGATACTTGAGTATCCGACCCTTCTTGCCTAGGAAATTTTTTTCATTCTTCTTTTCCTTTTGTGTGCCATTAGTGGATGATTGTTGGAGTAATGACACCCCAAAAGTGTGTTCACTTACTATCTTTAACTCTTTTGCTGTGCCACATAGAACTTTTGGGAGTGGTTTAAAGGGTTTATATATCCGACTCTCCTTGCACTTGTTGAATAACTAGAAGTCATGTTTTAAGGGGGGTTGAAAGGACTTGGGCTGCCACACGCGCGTGCGCACCGTCGCCGCCTGCCCGTCTGGTTCAGGCTGGACTGGGCATGGGCTTGGGTCTTACTAACTATATTTTTTGAAGGAATTTCCATTGGACTGATTACGTATGAGCTGTCGTAATCATAACGACTAGTTGATTGATTCTTCCTCTATCTATGCCTCAATCATCACGATCCTCTTCCCCATTACTGTTTTAGTTACATGATTATCTCCCTTACCTGCTTTTCTGCCCCCTTTTTCCTTCTGTAATTATTGCTATTTAGAAATTCCCTTGCTTCATCAGACTACTATATAAAGAGCTCTTCTGCAGCTTTAAAGAACGCAGAGACAACACATAAATTCCTCTTTTCTTCTTCTCCTCTTCTCTTCTTGGGCAACAGATTGTCATACTCCATAGTTTCTCCCTCGAGTGCACGAGTGAGATGCTTGTTGTGTTAAACATTTGGGAGCTACTTAACGAATTGCACCTCAGTCGTGCGAATTTAGCTTTCAGGTAAGTGGTTCCATCCACGACACAGTGTATCTCCCCGCAATCTCAGCAACCATTATATCGCTATTTCCAACAACATTATCTACATATCAAAGAAAAGCTTAAATAAGGTGATTAGAAAGGACTTGAAAATTGTAGGGTTGACGTAGGACATGGCACAAGATAAGAGACTATGGTGGGATAAAGGTATTAGATCACATAAAGATGCCTCATAGATGTCATTAATTCGACTGCAATAAGGTAGGTTTGGTTGTGGTTTTTTCGTATGTCGTGTTTGTATGCAGGTAGCATATACATATGGGAAAAGATAGTGTTTGCCTACCTCTATTTGTTAAGGTATAGTACTTTTCTCTGTTATGTTGCACTTATGCTTTACATAGTTACTGACACCTGCTTTATTAGTCTTTGTTAGTTTATCCCACGCTGCTTATCCTTAGTTTTTTTTATATAAAATATTTTCACAGAATTCTTTTTCTATAAAATGTTTTCACAAAACTCTTTTTTTGTGGATATTTTGGAATCCTCTTTACGGGTATGGATGCCTGTAGAGGTAAGGTTTGCTACATCTGTATCTCCCCAAGCTTCACAAAAGTGAGACTCACACTGAGAGGTATTGTTGTTGTTGTTAAATTGATAGAGCTAGATAAATCTATTTATACAATGTGGAAACTCAAACCATAATGTTAAGTTATACCAAAACAAAATATGATTATCATTTCTATTCTTGTGCCATTGTACAAAAAAAATAATTGAACAACTAAGAGAACACCTCAAAAATATCTACATACCTTTCATATAGATTTTCAACCTCATATACGCACTGTGATAAGTTTTTTCATGCCAACATCTAACTTTGTTAGTAGTCGGACCTTCAGTAATACATACACATAGAATGTATCGAAAAAGAGCAATACATTGATACATATATTATGACAACCACGCAACAATTAGATCAAAGTGCCAGAGCCAAAAACTAAGCACATAATGATACTTATACAATAGCAAATCAGACCTTGGTATTTTAGTACTAAGGCCCAGTTCTTTTCATTGGTAAATCTCAATTTACCAATATTAATCAATTTCAACCCACTTCACCAACTTTAATAAAAAAATACTAACTTTAATCAACTTCAACCCACTTTCTATTATTTTAACCAGTTCTACTCATCATATAAAAAAAAAAATTCAATCCACTTTAACCTACTTCAACAAAAAAATACCCACTTCAATCAACTTCTACCAATTTTAATAAATTTTACCTATTTACCAACCTATATTTCTCAACGAAAAGAACAGATTCTAATTAATAAGTCAGGTTGCTAGGAATAGGATGTTGGCCCACACAAAATGTCCCAATTTAAAACATTTTTACTTTTAATGTCGGTGATAGTGAATGCGAGGCTTGGAATCAGCCATAGACAAAGTCAGGTTAGGCTGCCTACAATACATTCATTTGGGTGGGGCCCTTCCTCAAATCCTGTGTGAACGCAAGATGCTTGTGCACCGAACTGCTCTTTATAGTGAATGCGAGGCTGGGAGATAAAGAATCAATGGACATTGAACAAGCTAATAATGTAACCTAATTTACGAGGTTAGTGAGTCGTTAGTCTAGTAGGAAGAGTTTGTAAATGTGTGTCCAAGTGATTTTGTCAATCAGGGCTATAATGGCTGTTTACTTCACAGGCAATCTGTTTTGCAGGGATTGGGCATGGAGTTGGGCTTTCACTGTTTTTTGTCAGCAACTTGGGTGTATCTTCTCTTCAACATGTAGGAAAAAGACATAAACAATGATCCCCATAAATAATTTTTTGCAAGACATCTAAATACTAGTAGATAAGAAAATTATAAATAGCATTAAAAAACATATTTACAATACAAGTTATTGCCTTACAAAGGTTGGCTTTTATGAGACTATTGAAAAATTAGAATCTACCCTTTGTTAAATTTATTTTTCATTTTTAAGAAATTTTTGTATCAATTTCTTTTAATTACACACCCTTTTTAACTTTAAGTTTTTCTCTTTTTTTTTTTCATGAACAAAACATTTGAAAAATACATACAACAACTGTATTCGATATAAATTAGAGTCCTAAATATAAGTACAATCATTAAATTACATATCAAATATGTAAAAAAAATACAAAAAAGGTAAAAAATCCTCTACTTTGAAAAGAAAATTTGAAAAGAATCACAGATCTTCCATGTAAATTTTAAATTCAAATACGAGAGTAATCTAAAGGATAACGAACATGAAATATATAAATTTCGAAGATCATTACACCTTTTTAATATGAAAAAAGCTAAATAATTTTTCATTTTAATTTTAAATTCAGATATGAGACTCATTAAAGGTTGAGGAGGCTGTGGCAGGTGTAGGCTGTGGCAGGTGTAGGAGTGACACAAAGCCTGCACGATTCGGGTCAGGTTCCGACTGGGGGTGTTTTGGTCAATTCACACAGCATCCTTGGAGGCATCACTAGTTATTTCACAAAAATCTCTCATCAAAAGTCTCAATTTTTCTATCCCCTGCTTAAACTCGTTTCAATTTTTCAATTTTAGTTTCTCCCTCTTCTATTCTCAATGGTCTAGGCCGTTCTCGGGCAAATCAACAGGTACCCATTTCTTCTTACTGTATGCCCATTTCTTTACTTCATTCAATTTTTGCTTCTATACAAGGTGTTCGATTTTTGTTATTTGCTGTTAGGATCTTAGGGCTTGTGTTTAAGTAAAAGATTAACTGCAATTATTTATTTTAGTTTGCTGTATTTTGATTTTGAAGCATGCCCTTTTGTGAATTCATCAAGAATTGTTGAGGATAGATGTTTTGCTTGTTTTGGGGTTGAACTCTTCAAAGAAGCACATTAGAAAGTCTATGGTATATGACAGTTACATCTGCTACTCCTTGGATTTACTTTGTTATTTCTTATTTGTATGAATTTAGTTAGCTGGGTTCTGGGTAGTTGTACACTTAAAAGTTTTTGAATTTGCAGCAATTTGTCTTATGTTTCTGCCTACTTCTCTACTGTCACTTGAGTTAGCTTAGAGGGTAATTGTCCTGCAGGTAGTAGGGGTATCTGAAGGGGTGATTCTGCTATTTTTCTGGGTTTTTGTGTATTTACTTTTTTGGTCTAATGTGGGATGTGCAAGTTTCGTCATTTCATGTCATGCTAAAACTCCAGAGGAGCATACTTGTGCTTTGATGTGGAAATTGGAATGGAGAATTTGTGTGGTTAATCCACACCCAGGCACCTGTCCCCCAAAGAAAGAAAGAAAAAATAAAGAGAAAAGAAAAAAGAAGTGTCATTTTTCAAGGAAACCATAAATCAGATATGTGAATGGAAAATTAGATATTAAGAACATGGTACTATTTTAGGTGGCAATGACATCTTTTTGCCAGATGGCCTGAAATGGAAAGATTGATATTCATTCTAGGACAAAGGGAGTATAAGTCTTGGCAGAAGTCATTGAGAAAAGCTAAAAAATGAAAGTCAAAGAGTTCTGAACTTTATTCCGTTTTGGATTAATACTATAACCTACCATTGTTGTTTTCATGAATCAGTTTGGGCACCTCCCAAAAAAGAAAATAAAGGGAAAAAGAAAAGAATCAGTTTGAGAGATGGTGAGTCTGAAATGCTTCCATCATCATTACTGGGTATTCTTCGACTTTCTTGCAAGCTCTGTCCATTCTGGTGACCCATATATTTGAGCTTTGTTACTTCCAACTTGCACTGTTGAGATGATTTTGTAAATTTCTGTATGTCTCAATTGTTTACTCCTTGTGCTTCTTAGCTTGATGTACTAGTGAGGAGAAAGTTGAACTTGAAGCTCAGATTTATTTCCAATTGCGCTAAGGTTCTGATGGAAGTTCAATTTATCACAATTTCGGTGTCCCCCACCCAGATTCATTATCTGTGTTATACGAACAAGGTGCGCTAGTGTTGTTAGTTTCGCCCATTTTTGCTAGTAGGATTATAAATGTCCTATGGTATATTCCAGAAATAAAACAAAAAGGTGTAATTCCAAGGCCTCTACATCTTTGTATAACAATCACATTTGTTAGTTCCATTGGCTACTCAAAGATGCACTGTGGGATTATCTTCTGAAAGTAAGGAACGCTTCTTGCACCTTCTAGAATGTCAAAAGACTCAAAACCAAGTGGAATTCATAGGTAGTCTCTATATGGTTATTTTCTGCATATTTATTCTTCATAGAACTCATAAACCCAAAGAAAATGGTCATCTGCTGCTGTGATCATTGCATGTTCCTGCAAAGGATAGTCATAAATGCCAAATAAAAAAGAGGGCTTCCCCCTCCCCTTCCCCCTCCTCCTCAAGTATATATAAAAACAGGAGCTATCTTCATCAAATGAGTAAAGCATAGGCCTCTGCATATTCATTTGTCATGGTCAAGCATGAACTGAGGCTCAAAGCTCAATGATTGCAGATTTTGACATAGATCTGAACCGTAGATTGCAGGCCATACATAGCTTTACCTCAGCTTAGTCCTTTTGTTGGCCCATGGTTGACTACTAGACTGCTAAAATCTTCTCTAGAGGGTTGGTGTCAAGCCAGCGGTGACTCTGTGGTCATCAGTTAAAAAAATTTGTGCCTTGAAATTGAATGTTGCATGTCATCATTGCGAAATCTTTGGACACGTAGGCCTCAGAGGACATATTCAGATTATCAGATATATACCTTTGAAGAAAGGCCTGGAATTGGAATACCAATTTTGTTCAAGCTGCACATTCTGTGCCTGTCTCACTTTTGTTTATATTGTTGAATTCCTGATATATACTCATTCTTCTTTAAATTTCTTTCTCTATGCTTATGTAAATTTTACATAATTGGCTGATTCATGATGTGATCTGTTGGTTTTAAGCTCATTTTGTAAAAATATAAGGATTGAATGTTTGTGCCCACATCCAATGTCATGTGTCTGCATGCTAGCAAATTCAAATGTCTGTCAGTTTGAGTGTAATGAACTGGTGGCCACATGCTAGTCAATCCATCCAGAGGACTTTAGTCTTTCTAGTTTCATTCACTTGTTATGTCATAGTATGTGAGCTCGTGTAGAGAAAAGTCACATATAATGTTCTTGTCACTGAGTTGCTCACATTACCTGCAGTATGCACTTTATGTGAAGATGCACTTCATTTTCTTGTGTTTAATAAGGAGACAGTCAACTAAGAAAGAGGGAAAAAGGTTGATATTGATCTTAATTTCAGTTAGTTCTGCATGAGGATGCTGCCATGAGATCGTGATATTTAGTCTGTGTTGTCTTGTTCTCTTTGTTAAAAGCTGCTACCATAAAATTATTTTTCTATTTTGAGGGTAGATTTTTTAGGGTGTTATTGGTCCCCCCCCCCCCCCCCTTGTGAACTAGGATATTAAGCTCTGCCTAATATTGTGGAGGACTATCAAATTTAAGACTAGCATTTGAGGCCTTCAGTTGGGTTGAAGTGCTCAGCTACAGGCTAAGATCTAGTAATGCTCTACGCCTCATTTCTTATTGATTTTCATATTGTAAATTATATAACACTTGACTTTCCCATAATACCCTAAAATTCTGCAGTTGCCTACAATCCTGCTGTTTGGGAAGGGTGCAAATTTAGATTCGAGGCTTCACTATTTGGGGTATAATATTGCTGGATTTTTTTCAAGTCAAAAAATCAGACATGCAAATTTCTCAGGGCCTTTTCTGATTGTATCTTCATGTCAGAATTTTAATAGAACATTAGCAGTTAGCACTATGAGCAATAAGTAAACAATTTTTGCTCTCAGCATGTAGGGCTAGTTGACAGCAAAGATGGGACCGTAACCAAACCAAAGTTATGTACTTGATAGGGTTGGCACTTACTAGCACAGATTCTGAGCTTGGTAATTTCTGGAATATGAGCAAAAAAGCTGCTGACCAAATTTTCAGTGGTAAACAGGAATGCTTTGACTAAATCAGCTCAGGCTTCTACGGGTCTCAGGAGAAAAAAGACAAATTTGATTACCTAAGCTTTAGCACTGTACAAAACTTGCACTCTTTAGAGAAGTGCACTATAATGGCATGCAACAACTACATGCATTGTCTTATTGACATCATCATTGATGATTATCTGAATCTCCGGGAAAATATTAGTGGGTCTCTTGTGACCAACCTCTCTACTTATTAGGATTAAGGTTGCTTGCTACTATGTCTCCCAGATCCTGCTGTGCTGGGATAAGCACTAGGATAATTGTTGCCCTTGAATAATTGGGGAAGTAGCATTCTATTCTATTTAAGATGACAGCCTGATGTCTTGCAGGTAAAAGTATATATATTCAGCTGCAATTTTTGGAGATGAACCAACAGAACCAAGTGAACAATTCCTTTCTCTCATCAGGCATCCCTTTGAAGAGAAAGCGGGGTCGTCCAAGGAAAGATCAAACTCAAAACCCTGGGAAAAGTAGTTATGTACCCCGTAAGAAAGATCAGCTCCAAAACCACGGTGAAAATGCCCCTGTTCCTCCTGGGTTTGAAGGAGCAAATGGAAATCAGCCCCATCCAGTAGCTATGGCTAATGGGAATAATGAAGATTCCATGATAGGCCAGATGGTTACAGGTGTAATTGAGGCATCATTTGATGCCGGGTTTTTGATCTCTGTTCGTGTTGGTGAGTCTCAGACTAATTTGAGAGGTGTTGTATTCAAGCCAGGACATTATGTACCTGTCTCAGCTGAAAATGACCTGGCCCCTAATTTACAAATGATCCAAAGAAATGAGGTGCCTTTTGCAAGCCAAGGTCAGAAACGTCGAGGAAGAGTGCCTAGAGAGCACCATGCTTCCTACCCAACCAACGGCTCTCCTCCTTCACACCAGTTGGCCCGCGTTCGACCCAGACAATTGCCCATGGTGGTGGCTCAATCCCCTCACCCCCTGGGTTCCAGAGGCACTGTGGTTCCTGTTGTTCTTCAACCTGTCAACTTATCAAATGGTGCAACCCCAGTAGTTGAGGCACCCCCAATTGCTTCACAACCTGCTCACTTGGCAGCCTCCAAAAATAAACATTCCTCTTTAACTCAACCCATCCAAGAAGCGATGTCTAAAGGCTCGCAGACAGATAGTGGCTCAGCTTCCCAACCTTTTGAAGAGCTTGTCAGTGCTGCCAAGAGGATGCAAGGGTCGCCAGAGTCTGTAGAAGCTCGGAATGAGAGTGGTATCTCATCTACCAATATGCTGCCAAAGGATTCCGGTCTTGCTCCAGAGCTGGCTGAGGACCTGAGTAAGCCCCTTTTGGTTAAGCCCCTCCAAGCCATTCGATCGAGCCTGCCAGATCACCCTACACAAGTGTCCCATGCTTTCCCAGAGAGAAGAACAGGCAAGATGACAGAATTACTACTGGTGAGTTGGCCTTAAAAACTCGGGTTTCTACATTTGCAGTCCTCTTGGTCAATTTTCTTCTATGATAATGTTCATTTTCTCTCTCTCTCTTCAATCTTGATAATTCATGTTGAAAAAAGTTTGTCATTTACAAGCTGGAGGGTAAGTTGGAGATAGTAGTTAGTACAACATTTTGCCGGAATTCTAGGCCATATATTGGAGGTGGTGGGAATTAGGATTCCAAGGGACTGAGAGTGCTTGCTCTCGTTTCCCTTGCCTGATATACCTATTTGTCTTACCCTCCTGTTTAGGGTATACAGGAGTGTAAGGCTGTGAACTAGGCTTTACTCTCAACTTGTCCAAACTCCAACTGAACAGCCAAACAAGCGTGTATGACCACTGTTCCATTCTCTTATTTACCGTTTCTTGCACTCTCTAATTCTTATATGTGAACTCCCAAACAAAGGCCAACTCTTCCTCATAACTTTTTGTGACAAGGCGGTACAAGAGAATCTGATGGAGAGGCAGAGGGCTGAGACTCAACATCAGGACTTCAAGAGCCCGGAAAACTGATCTAGGGAAGACAAAGGCCCATAGATATCAGCGGCACAGCAACCGACAAAATTTTGCAACTTAAGTTAGACTTCTCTCAGGACCAGCTGTCTTCATACATGAATCATGGTCTCGAATTTTCACTTCATGCATTCCAGCTGGGCAGCGATGGCAGCATGTTCTGGGGCAGCTGCTGAAGGAAGAACACCTCAAAGTGCTAGAACACACAAATTTTCCATGCTGTTTGATAGCACAGTCCTCGCTGAGGCGAAGGCAAATCTGTTGTGTTTTGCATAATTGTAGTTCATAGTTTAGCATCCCTTAAGTGTATTCCTCCAGGGGGGACAAAAAAGATTGTTCTTCGCTGCTCAATATAGTTAGTTACTACATGTTTTGGGCAAGTCTGTTGTGTTTACTGTTTATGTTGCCTCTTACCAGATAAATAAATAAATAAAAAGAATCTATAATTTCCTTAATTGATAAAAATGTCGATTATAATGCTCTAATAGCTAAGGTTGACATTATGAATAGATCAAGTATTGGTGTTGGGTGTCTTTCATGATGTATTATAACAACCTTCGTTAAATAGTTTAAGCAGAAAGTTTACAGTTTGCTATACTTATTGGCTAGGTATAAATTTTACTGTAGCTCCTAAATTGAGATCTCTTATTATTAGAAGATGGGTTACAATTTCGTGACTCATTTATTGAACTATTAAAAATCATTTTATCAATGGTATAAAATTACTTTACAATCAATAATAAATTCTTTAATAGTTTGAAATTATTTTATAATAAACTGCATAGCATTCCATCTGGACCAGACAAAATTGACTTGAAATCCAAACAAAATGACTTGGATCCACGCCCGACCTGACATATGAAATAGGCATGCTCGAAAGTGGACCCGATATCCGAATTGATCTGAATCGAATCATACCCGACTTGAAATTTTCTGTGACAAGCGTATTAAACTAAAAACCTGTTGATCCGACCTGAAGTTTACCCGACCCAAACCGAACAAACTAAAAATAAAAAAAGAGCAGCCCGGTACACAAGCATCCCGCATTCACGCAGGGTTCGGGGAAGGGCACCACCCCAAGGGGTGTATTGTAGGCAACCTATCATAACTTTGTCAGTGGCTGATTTCAAGGCTTGAACCCGTAACCTTTTGGTCACACGGAGACAATTTTACCATTACTCCAAAGTTCCCATTCCCGAACAAACTAAAATTGTCACTCAAAATATGATCCAATTTAAATTTAACCTAACTCATATCTGAACCAAATGATCCATTTGTCAGGTTTAATTCCATCACATCTTCACCCCCGCCAATAAGGAAATGAAAAAGGATAAGATATAATAAAAATTATAAAATATGTAGATTTGGATTTAAGGGCGAAGCTCTCTGCTTGCAGTTGCAGGCAGAGGAGTGGGAAATGGGAATGGGAACCGTGACAACGTCGGTATCTCCATGGCCACCATCGCCATGCTCCTCATTTTCATTCAAGCGGAAGAAGTCTTCTTCACTTCCCACCAAAATCAAAACCAAACCCAAAACTAAACCCAACCCAAACAGATTCAACAAACCTCGTGAATCCATCGAATCAAAGAACCCACCAAAAACCTCAAGTTCTACCGCTATTAATGGCCGGAATTCTCCCAAATTAAGAGAAGATAATGAACATGCGTGGTCAATTCCACTCCACAAGAAGAACCCACATGCCATTTGCAAAGATATTCAGAGATTTGCAAGAAGGAACGAGCTCAAAGAAGCCCTCACAGTTTTAGACTACCTTGACCAACTGGGTATCCCTGTAAATGTTACCACATTCTCTCACCTGATTGCTGCCTGCATTCGGGCGAAATCGTTGGTTCAGGCGAAACAAATCCATGCCCACATCAGGATTCATGGGTTGGAAAACAACGAGTTCCTTAAGCCTAAGATTGCTCAGATGTATGCTTCTTGTGGGTCAGGTGAAGAAGCCAAAAGGGTGTTGTTTGATGATGGTGATGATGGACGTTGTGACAGTATTTATGCTTGGAACGCTTTGCTCAGAGGCAATGTGGTTTCGGGTGGGAGAAAGTACATAGATTTGTTGCATGATTTCTCAAGGATGAGAGAGATTGGACTTGAGTTGAATGAGTATAGCTACTCTTGTATGATCAAGAGTTTTGGTGGGGCAGTGGCTTTTAGGCAGGGTTTAAAGATGCATGCTTTGTTGATTAAGAATGGGTTCATTCAGAGCTCAATGCTTAAGACAAGTCTGATGGATGTGTACTTTAAATGCGGTAGAACTAGGCTTGCCTGCCAACTGTTCGATGAAATTCCTGAGAGAGATGTTGTTCTTTGGGGGGCGATGATTGCGGGGCTTGCCCACAATAAATTACAGAAGGAAGCAATAAATTATATAAGGTGGATGATAAAGGAAGGGGTTGTTCCAAATTCAGTTGTTCTCTCCATAATACTTCCGGTCATTGGAGAAGTTGGGGCATGGAAGCTGGGCAGGGAGATTCATGCCTATGTCTTCAAGAAAGGAAAATATTCAGAGCAACCATATATAAAGTCTGCTTTGATAGATATGTACTGTAAATGCGGGGACATGACATCTGGGAGGAAGGTCTTTTACAGCTCAAAGAACAGGAGTGCAGTCTCATGGACTGCTTTGATTTCTGGGTATATATCAAATGGTAGGCTTGAACAGGCTCTTAGGTCCATAATGTGGATGCAGCAAGAAGGTTTTAAGCCTGATGTTGTTTCACTAGCAACTGTTCTCCCAGTCTGCGCTGAATTGAGGGCATTAAGGCAAGGGAGAGAGATTCATGGATATTTAGTCAAAAATGGATTTCTGCCTTATTTACCATTAACTACATCATTGATTGTCATGTACTCGAAATGTGGTATCTTGGAGCTCAGCCGTAGACTGTTTGATAATATGGAGACTAGAAATGTGGTAGTATGGACAGCTTTCGTTAATTCATGTGCAGAAAATGGGCATCCATATGAAGCACTTGATGTTTTCAGGTCAATGCAGCTGTCTGAGCACAGAGCTGATTCAGTTGCGATATCGAGGGTGTTGGGCATTTGCAGCCAACTCAGATTGATGAAACTAGGTAAAGAAGTCCATGGACAAGTGTTGAAGAAAGACATTGAACGTACCCCCTTTATCACTGCTGCCCTTGTGAAGATGTATGGCAGATGTGGAGGGATTCAAAAGGCGAAATTGGTCTTTGATATGTACCCCAGCCTAGGGGTAGTGCCTTTAACTGCTATGATGGAAGCCTATGGCTATAATAACTACTGCAGAGAAGCACTTGTCCTTTTTGATCAGATGCTACATGATGGTTTGGTGCCAAATCCAACCACTTTTAATGTGGTTTTAACAATCTGTGGTCAAGCTGGATTTGCTGATGAGGCTTGCAGAATCTGTCAGCTATTGACTAAAAAATACGGGATCAGGGCATCTAAAGAGCACTACTCCACAATCGCTCGACTTCTTTCACGTTTAGGTCGTGTTCAGGAGGCTGAAAGATATATCCACTGGAGTTCCAGGTTGGGATCATAAAGTAGGGGTACTAATGTTTTCGAAAACGCCTTCACTAGCAGGGATAAGTGGATAACTTAGTCTGTATACTTCTGTACAGTGGCAATTCATTCAAATGAATACTCAATAGATTTTTGTCAAACTCAGGAGTGTTTTTCTTGCAATCCTGTTTTTATAACTTCATAATCTTGGTGTTTGCGGTCCTTTTTCAACAAATGCACGAGTTTTAACTTGTGTTTAAACATCTGTGGTTATTTCTTCCCCCTTTTTCTTTAAAAGTTCTTTTGAACCCCAGGAAAATGGCCTTTTGCCTGGGGCAATGGGTGCAAATAACACTTATATGCCCGCAAAGCATATGAAAACACCGGAAAGTTTGTAACCTACTCTTGACAAATGGAATTTCATAGTCTGTCAATAAACCAGCTTCTACCGTCGCTAGATGTCCGTTATAGTACGAGGTTGAGCTAATTATAGATGTTAATATCCATACATTAGCATAGTCTTACGTAACGTTGTCAGGTTTGTTGCTCTGCTAACTGCAATCCTATTGGTTAATGTAGTGTCCTTACTCCTATGTATAGGTCTGGGATAGTATGGCTTGGGCTAGTGATGGTTTCCTACTGCATCTGGTCTCCCCGCCCTCTTTTGGTCTCTGTTTCTGCTCGTTTGAATAAGTTCAAAGTTCAAACCCACACTTTGTGAATAGGACCACAGCACCACCTCGGTGAATCAATCTCAATGTTTTGGGGAAATATAAATGTAAGCAACCTTAGCCTCCCAGAAAGACGACAATGGTACTGTGCAGAAGAATGGAGTATGAAAGCATTGCTTCTGTGGATAATATAGTAATAGAATAATGTACCTAATTATTGGAACTAGTTTAATTAAAGCTGCATGTATTATGATGTCTGCCTTGTGTTGTTTGTGGTCACTTGTATCTTTACCCCAGTTTAATTCTCCATGCTTCACTGAAACTGTCTTGTTTTTGGCTTGTTGTCCACCACCCTATTTCTGTGTCTTGTGTTTTTGGATCTTCTCCTTTTTCTTTTTTTGGGGGGGGGGGGGGGGGGGCGCTTTGGGGGGATAGTGATGGTTACAAACTATTAACAAATAAATAAACTGATTGTAATCACAAATTACAAAGATTGAATTTTTATAGATTCAATTGGGTTACAATCTCTATAGATACAAACTCCTCTGATTCTTTCTCTCAATGATGGATTTTCCAACCCTTGAAACAAAGGGGGTGGTGACCTATTTATAGGGAAACCCCTCCTCCCAAGTCAAGGCAGGGTTATGGGCTTTGACTCGAATTTTAACTGGACCCGGACTTGGTAGTCAGCTGAGCTTTATTTTGGGCTTGATCTGCAAATCATTGGGCTTGATTAAATTAATTAAAAGGGTTGGCCCAATTAATTAATTAAATTTAATTTTGGTATGGCACGAACAAATTTTGAGTGCCTACAAATTGGTACGGCATGAACAAATTTGAGTGCCTATAAATTGCCCCCTCGAGACAAGGTCACATACGAGACTTGTCGCTTGTGAGGTGACCGATGTCTCGAAATTTTTTTTTGAAACACGCCATTTTCAGGTGCCCCCGAAACTAACGGCGTATGTGATTTGTTCCCATCTTTTTTTTACAAAGATGTAGGCCCGGGCTTTTCAATTTTCCCATCTTTTTTTTTTTTTTTTTGGGGTGTGTGTGGGGGGGCTCGGTCTGCCTTTCCTCAGCCCATAGCCCAACCTCATTTCTTCTTCTTTCCTTCTTCTTTGACACTTGGGCTGGGCCGTGGGCTTGGACTGCTTGCACACCCATGGACTGGCCTGCTTTGTTTCAATTAAACCAATCAGCATGCGCGGCACGTGACCAGGGCAGTGTTCCCCTTTCTTCTTCACTGCTACGACCAGCCTCCAATCACTCAACCCTTGTTCTTCATTTCTTGCTTCCTCACCTCTACAGTACACTGTCACCTCTGTTGCACCCAGAACCAGAACCCTATTTGCACAACCATTTTTCATTTGCCCAGACCTTGCATTTCCCTTTCACGTCAGCTCACCATCAACAATGGACACTTGCCTCTTCCTCCATTTCGATTTTCCAGAAACTGAAATCCTTCACTGCTGCTGTCCACCCACAGAGAACGTAAAGCTCTTGCGCTGTTGTCTACTGGTTTAGGGTGGGAGTCCATTAAAAAGCTGACCTTTGCACCACCCTTTTTGCACAAGCCTCATTTCTTCTTCGCAGCAAGACCCCAAAAACCAGAGCCCTTCATTTGTGGTACTGCCCTTCGTTTGTGCTGCTGTTGTTACTCACGGTGGGAGGCCCCTTCAAAGCATGATCCTTTCACCTCCACTTTCGGTCCTGGTGACCATCAAGGTATTACATTTCTCCATTTTTCTTCCTTGTAACAGAGCAAACTCCCCCCTTTTTCTTTTGCTGATTATCATTTAAAGGTACTGGATTTGATAATCCTTCCACGCAAAGATCATTCTTTTATGGGTTGCAAGCTTGAATGAGTGGATGGGTGAAGTTTGTTGTTCTGTCCTTGCTTCGGTTTTTTTTTTCCTGTGGGCTTAGAGGAGTGAAAAGAAAGAGAAAGAGAAGAAGGGTTTTTGAGTGACCTGGATGATGGTTGGAGTACATATTGGAATGGGGTTGGAATGGTTATGCTTCATGCTTGGCCCTTTTCTTTTAGGTTGGTTTTTGTTGATTTTGATAATTTGAACAAAATGGGCATGGCTGTGAAGAGAGAGAAAAGTAGGAGAAAGGCCTCTGTTCTTCGTTTCGTTCATTGCTCCTGAAAAGTGAAAATAAAACGTCGAATTTCACCCGAGTGTTGCCTACATCTTTCACTTGCACATTAGTAGCTTGCTTGCTACTTGTATCATGGTGTGGTGGATTCCCATTTTTTTTTTATTTTTCTTTTTGAGAATCTCTTGGTTTGTGCCCACAAAAATGCCCACAATTTTTGAGAGAAGCTTTGTTCAATTGGATGCCTTCCCTTATGAGATTTTGCTTGACTTCCTTTAGCTGAATGTAGTGGCCCAATTTTACAACTCCCTCTTTTTTTTTTCATTGCGCTTGTATTGTTGTTTGTGCAGGTTGAGGAGTCATTTGAAGAACCACTTGCGACACGGTTCGCTGCTTGGCCAAGGGCCTTGAACGGAACTGATACGCA
>JACYFF010031959.1:93652524-93693047 GCA_017589665.1 Selenicereus undatus
ACAGTTCGCTGCTTGGCCATGGGCCTCGAACGGAACTGATACGCACGGAAGTGGTATGAAGATTTGAAGAATAGCTAGCGCGGCAATCGACGAGCATTTTGATTGATTTTTCTCCACGCTTCCCCCTTCTTTAGCATTGTTTAAATGCCGCTTTGCTTATTGGTTTCTTTCCTGAAAAAGAATTAACTTTATGTTTTTCTTCTATTTTCAGGTGGTTCATAACGGTGTAAGCCGCGATGAGAAACTTGGCGGCAGAAAGGTGATGTCTTTGATCTCTTCTCTTTCATGCCCCCCTTTTTTTGTGTGATGTGTTGACTGCACTTGGTAATTTGTTGAAGTTGCATTCGTACTTATGGGTACTTGCAATTTTCAATAAGATCAAGCTGTTACGTAGTTCAACCAAGCTTTTTTTTTTTTTCGTTTGTTTTGCCGTTCACAGTTTATACTCTTGCGGGCCAGGAGTATTACAAATGAATTTAACTTGAAAGAACAAGCAGTTTAGGCTCTTACTTAGGAGCTTTCCTCTTCTTTTTTTTGAATGTGTGAACTGTTTAGCCTCCTGTTCGGGAGTCTTCTTTTTGAATGTGTGAACAGTTTAGCCTCCTGTTCGGGAGTCTTCTTTTTGAATGTGGGAACAGTTTAGCCTCTTGTTCGGAAGTCTTCTTTTTTTGAATGTGTGAACCGTTTAGCCTCTTGTTCGGGAGTCTTCCTTTTTTAATGTGCGAACAGTTTAGCCTCTTGTTCGGGAGTCTTATTTTTTAAATGTGCGAACAGTTTAGCTTCTTGTTCGGGAGTCTTCTTTTTTGAATGTGCGAACAGTTTAGCCTCTTGTTCGGGAGTCTTCTTTTTGAAATGTATGTGAACTTTGGGTGTTTTCTTTTCGTGCTGAACAGTTTAAGCTCTTGCCCGGGAGCTGATCGAGCATTTCTTCAAGGGAAGTCGCCGACATCGTTGCTTGCGTCGCAATTGGAAGAAGCTTGCTCCTTAGTTCTTCCTTTTGAACTGGCCTGAACCCCATGACCAGTGAGAACTAGGACGCGCCTCTTTACTTTCAACGAGTCGTCCACCTTCACATCCAAAGTGGAAACACGCTTCATGCGTGAAGGAATTGAACTTTGGATTTCATTTGTTTTGCCAAGGCGGTTGAACACTGAATCCTTTTTTTGTGAATGCGGTGAGCTTGACGACATTTTGCCTATCTTGATTCTGGCGAAGACCGAGGGTTTAGGTTGCTCATCCTTTTTCAACCTATGGAAGACAGAGGGCTTTGGGATTTTACCCTTTCCAATCCTTCTAAACACAGAAGGGCGTTGGCGCGACGTTGATGGCTGCAACCTGTCGAACACTGACGTGTTGGGGTTGGCCTTGGCATTTTCACCCTCATTATCATCAACCTCTTCAGTTGTGATATATTGCGTGAGGGCTTGCTTGTCCTTACGTCGCCCCAAAATCCTCACAGGTTGGGGCGATCCGTAGCTAAGACCAACTTTAGGTGTTGCAGAGTTGTCCCCTTGACTTTGTACGACCCTTTGCGTGCTGTCAAATCTGTAGGGCTTAGTTTCGATCTTATGACCCAAAGACGTTGGCCGACCGAAGTCATGGTTGGACCTCTTCATTAACTTGTGCACATTAAGATCACACCCATCATTGATGCGCATCTTTGACAGCTCACCGTCTTCTTGGAGCGAGCCTTTAGAAATGGCAACAAAACCCGGGAGAGAAACCTTGGTCAATTTGTTTGGGTTCGCCCTATGAACTGGAAGCACACCATTTTCTTTAAGAACGCGATAGCTTGCTTCATTGAACTTGCGTCCAACCTTAGTTGCACTTTTAGGATTTGTATATTTGAAGACTGGCGCGACTGAATTTACCGTGACATTTGCTTGCTTGACGGACGAGACTGGAATTGTCATCTCATTCTTTTCTTTCCGTTGTTGTGGCTGGATGCTGCCATCACCACTTTCTTCATGAGGGACATTTTGCACTTCATTTGTCTCGTCATCGTCAATTTCAAAACATGAGGTTGTGTAAACAACCACACCATCAAAGAAGCTCTTTATGAAGCATTCTCCTGAGCCCTCTAGCACTTCCGCATGATTCATTTCAGAATCTGACTCACCAGCCTCTTGTACTGTGACGTGACCAACTTCTGCTATTTCATCCAAATCTAAAATGATTCTCCATTCCTCAGCCAGTCGCATGATGCGTTCCTTGAGTGTAACGCACTTCTCAAGAGGATGACTAACGATTCGATGGTATCGACAGTATTTAGGATCGGCGGTCCTCCCAACTTCTTCTGTGCGCTTTGGCTTGGGTAATTCGATGACACCCTTTTCGAGTAAGTCATCTAGCATGCCTGACAAATCTGAGTCAGGAAATGGATACTTCTTTTCCTGAAGTTCTTTTAGTGTGGGACGCTTATTTGACACAACCTTGAACGACGAGCTCTTTTTGCCCCCTAGTTTTGGCTTTTCCAGAATGCGAATTGGCTGACTTGTAGAGGTGGACATCGCTTCTTTGGTCATGCCCTTAGAAAAGTTAACATTCTTGTCGAACTCAACTTTGTCCCTTTTTGATTCAGTAGAATAGAAGGAGTTGGTGCGACGACTAGCTATCGTCACCTCCATGTCATGCGCCTTGGTCGCCAATTCTTGAAAAGTCCTAGGTTTGCTCATTTGTAGAACGTACAACAAGTCCCAGTGCATGCCTTGGGTGCACATTTCGACGGCAGACGCTTCAGAGAGTCGATCCTTGCACTCGAGGCTAAGTGCGCGCCAACGGTTGATGTAGTCAAGAACTGGCTCGTCCTTCCACTGTTTTGTGTTTGTCAGCTCAGTCATGCTGACAATGCGCTGAGTGCTGTAGAACCTGTTGAGGAACTCTTGCTCCATTTGTTCCCACCTATCAATGGATTCAGGTTCTAAGTCGGTATACCAGTCAAAGGCAATACCTTTCAATGTTCTGACGAACTGTTTCACCATAAGGTCGCCGTCAGTCCCAACATTGTTGCACGTCTCAATGAAGTGCGCGACATGCTGTTTTGGATTGCCTTTCCCATCGAATTGTTGGAACTTGGGGGGTTGGTAGCCGTGGGGCATGCGAAGAGCATCCACCCTCTTAGTGTAAGGTTTGGTGTATAGGTGAGTTCTGCGCGAACCTTCACCTAGCTGCACCTTAACGGCATTTGCTATCAAGTCTTGGATTTGCTCAATGGTCATTGATCCAGATGACTTGACATGTTTAGGGGTTTCGCCTTTCTTTGACTGCTTCTCGCTGTCAGAGGTTTCAATGTGGATGGACATTTTTTCTGAGTCCTCACTTTCTGAGTCCTTTGTGAAAGATTGAGCTGGCCGTTTTTCTAACTTCCTGATCAGCTTAGCAATCTTTTCTTCTTGAAGCTTAATGCACGCTTCCTTTTCTTCGTTGTCCCTGGTGAGTTTTTCTAGGATGGCTTTCATGTTAGCCATCTCCTCTTCCAGAGTGGTTGTGCCTGTCATCATGGCTGGCATGACAACAGTTTTGGTGGACTCCACTTCAGTCTCCGACATGCGCGCCCCATTTGGTGAGGGCGAAGAAGAGTTACTGCTGTAGTAGTCTTCAACCTCGCAGACTGGAGATTGAAGCTGGACGTTTTGAATTTCACCCATCCAAGAGGACGCCTTTTGCTGCGTCTTCAGGTCTTGGAGTTTGGGTAGGGGCATCGCTGTTTGCCCAGGAGCAGTCGGCGCAGCAGCTTTCGCCATACTTCTGGTGTTCATTGTGCGCGCGCACTTGCTAGAAGTGACGCTCGCTCCACATGATGTGCGCGAAAGAGGTCTTGTGCTCTTCTTCTTTGAAGTTTGCGCGGCAACGTTCTTTGTAGCCATGTCTTCGTTGAAGATGATGTTCTTGTGACTTAAAAGTCTTGATTTTTTAAGAGAAAGAGATGAGAGGTAGAGATGTCCCACCGAGCGTGCCAAATTTGTAATCACAAATTACAAAGATTGAATTTTTATAGATTCAATTGGGTTACAATCTCTATAGATACAAACTCCTCTGATTCTTTCTCTCAAGGATGGATTTTCCAACCCTTGAAACAAAGGGGGTGGGGACCTATTTATAGGGAAACCCCTCCTCCCAAGTCAAGACAGGCCTTGACTTGGGTTATGGGCTTTGACCTAGGTTTTGGGCATTTCAATCAGGCTTTATCCTAGGCTACCTGACTTTCATTTGTTTGACTTTGACTTTGGAGTCTTCCGGGCTTGAACCGAGCATTGACTTGGAAGTCGCTTCGAGCTCTAACCGGACGTTGACTTGAGAGTCGTCTTTGATGTTTGACTTGTGAGTCGATGTTGACTTTGACCTTTGACCTTTGACTTTGACTTTTGATCGCACCATCACTTGAACGTCATTCGGTTTTTTTTAGGTCGTGGCTTGACTTGGTAGTCGTCCTAAGTCTCGGTTTGGGCTTTGACTCGAATTTTAACTGGACCCGGACTTGGTAGTCAGCTGGGCTTCATTTTGGGCTTGATCTGCAAATCATTGGGCTTGATTAAATTAATTAAAAGGGTTGACCCAATTAATTAATTAAATTTAATTTTGGTATGGCACGAACAAATTTTGAGTGCCTACAAATTGGTACGGCATGAACAAATTTGAGTGCCTACACTGATCTCTTGGTTTCTAGGATCACTGTGGAATGCTGTCAGGAGTTCAGTGTAAGTATATCAGCTCCAGCGACTTTCATGGAATTCTGAAGAACTTGAGCTTGTGATTGTCTTGTTGGTTTTACTCTACTACAATGGTGTATGTACACACAGAATGATTCGACTTTTACCCTGTTCCAATATTACCCTTCTGTACTTTGTTAATTGCTTTTGGATCTATGAGTATTTGACTTCTAAACAGCTAGGAAGTTTTACTGTCTAATTCAAAGTTCTGCGGGTAATACATCAGAGAAAACCCAATTACTCAACATGTGATTGTGCCTTCAATTTTCAGAACTTTTGAGTTGCCTACCCGCTTGATGGGCTGATGGCCGTTTTATATCCTGAGTCCTGACCAACATGATCTAGATGCAAGCAGGCAAGAATGGGTGAAAAGTAGGATGTTTCATCCTGTTGAGATCATTCTGTGTGAGTATAGTTCCCTGAGGAAATGGAGTAATGCAGGGCTTTCTTGCTTGATTAGCAGACTGGTTCCTGATAAAATTGCATTTAGCCCAATTGGGGAACAGCTAGCTATATCAAAAATAATTTCCAACATGGATATATTTTTTTGTTAAATCATTGATAAACTCTGAAGAAACAATAAAAACAATAGAATGTGGGTGTCAGTTAACTCAACTGGTAAAATCTCTCAGGATTGTTACCAGACGCTTGAGTTCAAATCCCGTCTACATTGACCTTTACGTCTCATTTGCACACCAAAAAAAAAAAAACCCCAATAGAATGGTTGGCCCATTAGATTGATATAAATATACAATGAAAGAACACTAGATTCTTTGAGCGAAAAAGAAAATTGTCCTGTGAATAATTGATCTAATAAGTCCAGCTAAATTTGGAAAATCAAAACAAATTATTACAACATCCCATAAGAAAGCAGGAAAAAAATAATTATATTTCACAAAATACCCAAGTTATGACACAAAAAGGGAATGAATTACTGAGCACCCCGTCCACCAGATATTATATTATCCTCCGGGGGCATATAACAATGTTCACTAAAGTGCCGGCAATTTTTCATCAGGTCTGCTCATTACGGCATATAGCAATGATCACTAAAGGTGAACAATTTCTCGGGGTATTTGCTCCTTAAAACATATAACAATGCTCATTAAGTATTACCTTAGCAAGCATTTTTGTATATTTTAGTAAGCAAGCTTCCTATGAAACTCTCCATCTACAATGAGCGTTGCTATATATTTAAGTTAGTAAACTTTCCAGGTGTATAGTTCCCATGTCCATTTGGCCTCAAAGCTCCAAAAATTCCACAATTACAGAATCACTAACCTTTTGTGATTCTTCCATACATGAGTGGAGCTCCATTGGCCCAAGGGATGTCACTTGGCAGCCCAAGTCTTTTGGGGGCAAAAAATATAATCAGGTAATTTGGAAAAAAAAGGAAAACACATATATCATATATTGTTAATAATAGAGGACTCACATAGCATTGTGGAGCAGTGGAGGTGAGTGGATTGAGCCCCTGGACCTTGTTGCTATATGTTGTCGCCATTACACTCTTTAATTTTTTGGCCATTTATTTTTCCTCCCTTGAAGCAAAAATTTGTGGTCTGGGGGCCTGGAGAGGAAAAAAAAAAAAGTATCCAGTTCCAAATTCAGAATCAGTTTGGATACGGTGGGTACAGATTTGAATTTGGTTAGACCGATTTCAAAATTTAGAAAACCCAATGTTCTGAAATTTTGAACCTAGACTCAGACCCAATTTTCGGTATCCGGTCAAAATTAAAAGAATTTTTATGAAAAAAATATAAAAAGTAAACCTTTACTGCTCAAATGATGTATCTTTGGTACCGAGAACTAACTCTTAAATATCCCAATTTAACCCTTTGTCCTTTTTACTATCAATTTATTCTCGACTTACTATTTATGTATCTCAACCGCCATGGATTTCTTCCTTCAAGTTTTGGTTTTTCTCCTCATGAACCATGTTGCTTACTACGTCCTTGTTTTTAATATTATTTTGCTAGTTTTTCTCTCATTCTCTCTCTAATTCAAGTGAATTAAAATAATTTTTAAGTTTCCCGTTCGGTTTTGTAATCTTGATTTGTGGTTTTTTGATTAACATTGTCATCAATTATCTAAGTTTATTTTAAAGTACTCGAATCTTCTTTACTGTTTATTTCATAGTTGACTTAGCCTTATAATTTAGTTTATAAGAGTTTGGCTTCAGATATGAATTTTCAACTTCCTTCAATTCCTCCATTTCCCTACTTTCTTAGAGAAAATGAGAAAAAAAATATATTATTTAAAAACTAGGTATCCAAAATCGGACCTGGTCCCCGATCGGGTCCAGAATCGGGTCATAATTCTAGGACTCAGTTCCAAAAAATCGAACTGGGTACCCGATCCCGCTCGCCCCTACTGGGGCCAGTGGACCATAACTCCCTTTTATGTATTGTCGTGTGTTCGAATCCCAGCACACACAAATGTTCCTTTTTAAAAAAAAGTTTTTTTTGGCCATTTAGTTTTTCCTCCTTAATTAACGTCCAAATTGGGTGAATTTTTAATTTTAATTTGTAATTATGTTCTTTTGTAAATTATTACATTTAATTTATTAATTTAAATCAAATTTATGTCAAATAATTGGTGAATTTAGTGATTTACTCTCATAGATTGAGGAGTTAGAGTTCTTGGTTGGGAACTTGGGTAATTTAGTTAGTTATTTAATTTTCAATTGTTATACTTTTGATTTCCAAATATCTAAGAAATTAATTAGTTAATTAGTTTTGAATTGTTATACTCTTGATCTCTAAAGTAATTAGTTTGTTTTGTTTATTGATGTGGGTACCAAAAACTAGAAACTTGAGTTAAAAGCGAATTCTTTTTTAGTTCAAATGGAACAATGTTTCAAGAAAATAGCTAAACAATCGAGTGGTTCAGACTTATCACCACAAAAACTAGCAGTTGACTCATAAAAGTGACAAAGAAAATACTCAACCACTATTTAACATTGAACCACAAGCTAACACTAATCACGACACCCCTTTGTTCGAAATATGGTTCGCGCATGTACATCGACATTTTGCGCTGGCACTCACACCCAAAAAAAATTAGTCCTTTATCTAATTATGATATTTTTATTTTAATAAAATCATTAAACATGTAATTTTATTTACCAAAGGTTGATATACTTTCAAGTGTTGAGGTAAATATTAGTTGAGGTCATTAATATCTACTAGTTAAGAACTAATGAATAAGTTTCCATTTTCTAAATTCCCATTTTTCTAAATTTCTTGCTTAGTTTTTGTCTTCATTAATATGCCTTTTTTAAGCCTTTTTGTTCATTTTTTGTTAATCAAACTCATTTTCCAAAAAGTTCATTTTTTCTTTTACCGAACAACTGAAAATATGAGTTGGAAAATTATTTTACATAAAAATTCATTTTACATGAAAAATGATTTTCTAGAAAAATGATTTTCAACGCTACCAAACACATTTCAGAAAGCAAACTAACATATTATCACAGGAAAAAAAAGAAGAGGAATTGAGTGTACGAGAAGATAAAGCATGAAACAAGAACAAGTTTGTTCCTTTTGTTTTTCTTAAAAAAACAAAACTGAGATGAAAGAAATGTGCATCAGGAATGGAGAAATTATAGGCAGTTTGCAGGCCTGTAGCTTGCCAGCTACAATGAATTGTGCAGAGTCCTGAGAGGCAGAGACCAATAAACTCTGGGGTGAAGCCTGGAGGAGGAATTTTCTGCCACCAAATCAACTATAAGAATATCATGGTTCGCAATTAGCATTTTTTTCCCCTACTTTTTGTTTTGTTTTCGATTTTAGGTTTGGGGGACAGTGAAAAGTTTTAATTTTTTTTTCCAGATTTAGGGTCTTGCCCTAACATTTAGCCTTTAAATAATTTTCAGCCAAATTTTTACATGTAAGTTCGCTAGATATCATAAATTATTCAATATCCTTTTAATTTTTGTAGAAGGGTGTTACAAATGATCGGTGATCGGAATAGATTGATTGTGTGATTATTACCCTAATATGTATTTATTTGATTTAGCCTTTCATTTAAAATAGTTAAAATTTGATGTTGAGCATTGGCTTTATAATTGCTTGTTGAATCATTGTTTGTTGGGGGGAGGGGGGTTTATAAAGTTTTTTATGTCCTCCTAGGAGCACATGCTCTTATTGACCACGTGTATATATTTTTCACGTGTGTATTTGTCATATATTAATTTTTTAATATATATTTGATGATGTAACTCCTGGGAGCATATGCTTCCACGAGTATGATATACATATTGGAGAGATTTATGCATCATCCTTTAAATAACATTTCACTATGAGATGAGATGTTTTGATTCTACTAAATTTGTTAATGCTTCATAAGCTCTAGTTATGTAAATGACTTTTTCTTTAGAACTTCGATAATGCTGAATAAATATGGCAAGGGGGTTTTGTTGATTTGTATCAAACAAGCCTATAATCAATCAAGTCTAACATAAGCCTAATCAATGATGAAATGTGGGTATGTGAGTTAGCCTAACCTGTAAATATAGTTAATATCACTTGGCATCCATGAGAGTATATTGACCTGCCTAATTACGATTCATAACTAACTTTTATTAAAACAAAAACAAAAAAATCACATACTTTTGGAAAAAAATTGATATTTTGAATTCAAAATCGGTACGAATTTCATTCTTCAAAAAATTCAAAATATAAGATTCATATAACACTTGAATGTGCCAAATATGATCTTGATGACTTTTCAGTCCGTAGTAGAGAAAAGGAAGGACAGATGTTGATCATATGAGCATTGTCACTTTGATCAATAAAAGACTTTTAAGCTTGCCCATGCTTCTCTATCCAGTTCAAAGTTTTCACTAGGCAGAATGAATATGGTTTCCCAAGTCTGATTTTCTTCTTACACTTGTCTAAGAGCTTTTGCTTTGCAATCCTTATGCGCTTACCATGTGCTTGAAAATACCAAGCATCCAATATGTCCATGATTATAAAAAGCCAGTAAAGGTCTAAAAAACAAGCAAAAAACTTATAAACTCTTAAACATTCTTTTGCAAAATATTAAGTGTAGAAATGATTAATTTAATATACTTGATAGAAATGCATAGTTGAAAATTGTTTTTAATGTACGATAAATTGAATTAATCATCTTATTAATAATGAATAGTCTTTTTTTCTGCACAATTACCATTACAATTATGTGGATCCCATTAAATAAGAGGCATAATTGAAAATTTTAACTATTAAACTTTTGCAATTAAATTTTTAAGTCAATTTATTATATATTAACTAATATATTTTAGTTGATTGATTATGTATAAAATAATTAAACTATTTCACTTGATAGAAATGTTTTTTGAAGGAAATGTTTGCTGAACATTGAGATAAGGTCGTATTAGAGATATCAAGTATATTACTATAGTTGAGTGTTTGTGCCAACAATATGCTATTTATACAACACCTTTATACCTAATTTAAGCTCGTAATATTTGTTATTTTTATATTTTTATGTGATTTTATTTTGTTTGCAATTATTAAATAATTTGAAAAAAATACGGGAAAAAAGATGAAGAAATGCCGAAAATGAAGAATTGGGCCAAATTGACTGAAACTCGACCAAAATTCCTCAGCCCTCTATCTTTTATAACCCAAATGAAAGAAAAAAAAGGAAAATTAAATAAAAACCCCAAGCCCCCTCACACACACATCACGTGATTTACCCAATAAGTTTATGGTACATACCTATGTACCATAGAATTATACACACCTATATATAAAAGGATCTTATTAAATTGGGCCAAGATAAACATATTGCATTTGGGCGGCCCACAACACTAACATCCGAAGAGAAACACACGTGAAAACTGAAGCAAAAAAATTCAGAGCAAGAAACACACGGCCAAATTTGCAAAAATCAATTACTGCATATTTGAATTTTGATCAAGACAATTTTGAGTAATATACATAATCCATCCTGAAAATTAGAAATATGAATAAACAAAATCAATGGATTTTGATGAACAAGTGGTAGCTGAAGCAGAGGAATTACTTATTGAAGAGTTACATATGCTAGGATTTCAAGGGATGTTCATAAAATTGCTCAAACAAACAATAATCTATCAATCTTCAATGCAAAGAATAGCTATCGGGTGCAACTTTTAAAGTCAAGCATGGTTGCACATAAGGTGTTTGAGAAAATTTCCCAAAGGTAGGATTGCAATACCAAAATTGTTGCACATAAGCTGACAAAAAACGTACACTGATTTAGGCAAAAGGTTCACTGCAGTGTAGAAAGGTTTCACTGTATTTTTGGAAAGATACACAAAATAAATAAGAACGATTAACAACATCAAATTATGCTATTCATAGGATAACTGTAATTAAATGAACGTAAAGATTATTGACATTATTCTTATATTGTAGGTCCCCATAATCAAGATCCCAATAATCAAAAATATGGGTCCCAAGCGATAGGTATGTATGATTTATATTTTCAAAATTCAGTGTAATGTCATGTAGCCAGTGAAGTGTGAAAGTAATGGTTGTAGAGCTCATGTAGCGATAAGTACATATGATTTATACTTCTACGAATATGGTGTTGTACACACTGTAACTCCTGGTTGAAAGGAAGGTAGTCATGGATCTCATATATAATTATAGTAGCAATCATTTTGCCAGTTAGTATACCTTTAACCTGTTGCAATGAATCTTTTGTTGATTTAAGTGAATCTTTTGTTGATGGCAGTGAATATTTTGTTGATGCAATGCATTGTTGCATCAATTCTGTTTTTCCTGATTCAGCTACTATCTATCCTCCAAACACATTGATAAGCATAATAGCTTCTGACACTATTGACTACTTAAATTGCAGTTCCTCAGCATCAAGAACCCACCGGACAAGAATATGTTGAGAATGATGAATTTGTGTTGATTGGACAAAGTGTCAAATCTGAGCAAGCAGCGTATGATTTGTATAACACTTATGGTCTAAGAGTGGGGTTCAGCATTCGTAGGGATTCACAACGGACGAAAGCTAATCGAAGTGGTATAACAACAAAGAGATATTGTTGTTCTAAACAAGGTACAAAGAGAAATGTCGCCCAAAAAAATGAAGAACATATCGATAGAAGGTCATACAGTAAACGAGTAATCCGGATCGGTTGCAAAGCAATGATTCAGTTTTCAGTAGATGAAAATGGTGTCTGGACAGTTACGAGGCACGATAAGATGCACAACCATCCTTTTTATGATCTCACCAAACGACATCTTTTGAAATCACAACGAACAGTTACAGAAGAACAACATCATTTATTTTAACACAATTTAATATTTTGTGGATATTAGAGTTGTTTGCTGATTGTAAATGTGCACGCTGCTATTGATTCTTATTTGGTGTCGGTGGATTATAATGATATATCTTAATTTTGATAAGATCATTAAAAGAAGTTCAAAATAAATAACAGCCTAACAAAAGAATTAGAGGATTGGAAGGTTAAAGGAGGTAAATAGGGGGAAACAAATGAAAAGATTGTGGGAAAAAGCTCTCCTAAGATTCGAACCTCACACCTATAGTTTAAAAGCCACATATTACACCAATCAGCCATCACAACTCTTTATAGTTTTGGGTGAAAATATTATTATAAATGTGTTACCTGATAGATGATAGTTGACGGTATGTACAATGCAATGTACATGCGGGTGTAAGGTAAATATTTCCTGATTTCCCCCTTATTTTCTCTCTCATCTCGGATCCCTTCTCTCTCCTCACAAAACCCAGAAACCCCAACCCCCTATTTCTCGGCTTCACCATCTTTACTCTCCATCTCCATCTTTTGAATTCCTTTCTCTCTCATTCGAATCCCACACATCACCACATCATCTCCGTCATCTTCAACCCTCATCCCCACTACCATTGACTGCCAGCACAACATCCCCATCTGCCGTCCATGATAGATCGCACTTTAACGGTAGTGATTGAGAGAGGCTCGATTATAAATTGAAGGGTTGCGGCGCTAGATGGAGGCATCAATTAGGTTAGGTTTAAGTTTTTCAAGTTTTAATTAGGAGTTTTTAGTTGGTTTTGAATTCAGTTTTGCAATTTAGAGTAGATTTTAGGTTTTAGGTTTTGAGCTTTCGTTCCCTTTCAATTCTCAGATCTGTTCTTTAATCTTCAAGCTTCATGGAGTTGATGTTTGGTTTTGTCAGTTTGGATTGTAAATTCATGGTTTTGAATTTGCTAGAGTACTAATTTCGGCATTTGATTTTGATTTATCGCAAATTCATATGCCCTGTTTTTTTCTAATTTGCTCGATTGCTCTGCCTTCTTTTCTTCTTGAGTTTTGTTCTTATTTCACTTTGCCTAACTTTCATTTCAATGATTATGCGTTAATAGTTTCCATGAAAACGGAATCTGGGTTGCTATCATCTATACTCGAACCTTTGTTCCTTCGTGTGTTTGTTGAATCTACTCAGCTTTTTGATTTAGAACATGAACTTTGCAATTGAAAGCTTGGGTTGAGTTCTTGATAGAGCAGGGATACCACTGTGCTTGATTTTCTAGGTTGTTCTGCCTCTTTCTTTTCCAATTGCTCGATATTTGCTATGTATGAGTAGGGAAGCCTTGAGCTTTGTTTACCCTTCTCTTGTTCTCCTGATTCTTCTTTGCTTTTGGTTCTTGATCTTTTCAATGTTTATGTTTAGTTTTCTATTGGGTTGAGTTTATTCAAATAGCAAGTTTGAGTAAGTATTTCTTGGTTTTGATTCTAGCTTAGTTCTTAGTTTATTTACTGAATTTCTTTGTCTTAGTGTCTTAATTTTTATTTGCGTTAGTGTTGTTCATATGATGTAGCCCATTTATGAAGTTTAATCATGTGTAGCTTAATGAGATTGATTCATGACTTGAGTTCGATTAGTAGTTAAATTTTGCCTATTTCAGTATTTAGGATAGTTTAATTCTGTTTAGGATAATTTAGTTGATCGTGACCTTATTCTCATCTTCGTCCATGAGGAGACGACCCTCAAGTACTATGACGATAGTCGTATACTTGTGGTATTATTTTTCTCACTCAAATTATCGAACAAGTTTTTGGCGCTGTTACCAGAGATGACGGTTTTGAAATTAAGTCACTTTCACTTTTAGTTAATCTTCGTCTTTATTGTGCTTAGATTATCTAGTCTTTTTCTATTTGTTTTCCCCCTATCTGGTCTTTTGTTTTGTTTTGTTGAGTTTGTTAGTATTTTGTAATTTGTTGTTTTAGTTTTTTTTCCTTTTCATAAAAAAAAAGAAAAAATGCCATTTTTTAATTTTCCTCAGTTTGAGCATGAGCCTTTCTGGAGATATTTTTTGAGACTCAATGATTACTATACTCAATTGACTCAAAATTTTGAAAAATGGAATTTTTGTGAGGTTATTTGTATGGGTCTAAATGCTGAATTTAGGGGTCATGTTTAGTTCATGTGTTTTGGCGGTTTTTGAGGCTTACTGTCTCGAACTCCAGATGAGGTTTGGGATTTCTTTGAATACTTGGCTTGGGAAACTTGGGACTTTTGAGAAAGCTATAGAAGCTCTTGTTCACTCTTCTTCAGATCCTTATACTTATCATTTTCAACTTTATCATCAGGATCAATTTAGAGACCCATGTTTTCAACAAGCTTAAGTGCCTCCTGTTTTGTGCGATTATTGTCAATCTTCTAGTCATGAAATGCATTCTTGTCCATTATTTACTAGTATAGATACACTAGAACATTGTATTAAGGACATGATGGGGGAATTTTCTGCTATTCAATATAGGGAATGTTATAATGACTTGCCTGTGACTGACCCTAGTCTAGGATATCATATGCCTAATGTTAGTTTAGTTGATGATTTTGAGTCTTTTCTTCCTCAAAGGCCCAATATACATGGTGATACACCCTTTGCTGATCTTAGGGAAGAGAATGACACCCCTATATCCCCATGTGTTTCCCCTCTTGAGCCTTGCACACCTACGGACATCACTAAAGATGTCTTGATTTTTCCCGACGCACCTAATCTCTTAACAACCCTGTATTGCAAGTTTGAGGAAGGTGAGAGACTTAAGGGTGATGCTAGTTGTGAGGAGCATGATGCATTTAGTGATCTAGATGACCACATTGAGGAGGAACATTCAGGGGAGCATCTTGTTAAGGCCTTTGAGGAGGATAAGGTTGTGTTTATCCCTTGTACCTTCGAGTTAGTGGATTCCACTTCACCCGGGTCAATTGAGTTAGTTCCTACCTCCTGTGTCTTATCCCCATCCAGGGCCTTCATTAGTGACCATCTCTTTGAATATTTCAAGTCTGAATTTTTAGAGTCCGAGACCATTATGACTGAAGATTTTGATTTAGACCAAACTCTTGAGCACATTGAGATTAGTAGACTTGAGGATTTAGGTGCCACTATTTTGCCTAGACCGTTCTTTTATGATAATAAAATTTCTAGGTTGATGACCCTTTTGTTGGTTGATTACGAGTATGTATGTCTTTTTGATATTTGGGTCCAAAATTTTAACAAGCTAAAACAGGCCCTTACTTGTGCTAACTTGATCATATGTTTGATATGGAACATACTTTACAATGCTTATTATCTGCTTCTATTTGAAAGATGTTCTAGTAAGTGTAACGCCCAGGATTTTATCCCCTTATTCCGGAATTTTATATCGTTGAAAATTGAAATAGTGTCGACGTGCCTGTTAGGTGCTGTTTTTATTGAAAAGAATAGTCTTCCTATTTTATTGTTCTGAAGGATTACATCGAGCACTACATTGAGTAGATTCCCGAATATAACTGGACTTGCGAACCTTGGGACTAGTCCTGCAATTTATTGAATCAAATATTGGGTATTAATTACGAGGTGACAAATGATAAACTCGTATTAATTACGAGGTGACAAGTGATAAGCTCGTATTAATTACGAGGTGACAAGTGGATAAGCTCGTATTAATTATTGATGTGACGCGATAATTATCCCAAACCAAAGAAAAAGGAAAAAGAAACAAAAAAAATTAAAAGGGGCCGACGCCCCTTCTCTTCGGGCAGAAGGGTCACGAGAGGGGGGTGTCTCGACCCTGCCTCACCACACGCGAAGAGGGAGAGGGGGGGAGGCACCGGCGAGCCGCCGCCGACTGGCCGTCGTATGCCCAATCGATTCCCCCACCCTAGCCATCCCATGACCGGCCAGAGAAAGAGAGAAAGAGTCGGCGAGAGAGGGAGAGAGAGTGACCGGCGGGGGGGAGGTCGCGTGCGTCTCCTCACCGGTTCCTCCCGGGGTTGCCGGCGGCGAGCAGAGACGGCAACAGGAGCAGAGAGAGAGGAAGTAGTAGCAGGGCAGCAAAGGGGAACCAAACCCACACCGAGCCAACCCGAATCAAACGCTAAAACGGGTCCTTTAGCTTAGATTCGAGGCGGGTTTCCAATTCCTTCTAATTGTTATTAATTTCGGTGAAAGTTTATCGATTATAGTTCGTTCAGCTTGAATTGGAACTTATTATGATGACTTGAGGAAACCGAGGAAACTGTAGCGTAAACTGAACGATGCCTGGTATATATATATCTTGATCGTATTGATTAAAAGTTTATCGATTATATGAAATTTATTCGATTGTATATAGCTTATTGACACCATATTGAATTATAATCGGTTATATGAGATTATGAGGGTTATTCGATCGATTATATAACGTTTATCGATTTATATGAAGTTAAGTGATTTATCGATTTATATGAAGTTAAGTGATTTATCGATTTATATGAAGCTGAGTGATTTATCGATTTAAATAAAGTTTAGCGATTTATCGATTATATAGTTTATCGATTGTATAGAATTTATTGATTATAAAGTTTATTGTTTACATATATCTAGTTTATCGATGATATGACAATTATCGATTATGTGAAGTTTATCGAAGTTATATAAAGTTTATTGATTTATACGTGGTTTATTGATTATCTAGAGTTTAGTGATTTATGCGTAGTTATTAAGTATAAACTTGACACATTAATTCATTATGGTCTATCGATCATATAAAGTTATCGGCTATACAACGTTTAGCGATTATATATATAGTCCATCGATTACATGTATTCATCGTTCATAGTAATTGCATAGAGATGATATAGCTATGAATGCTCATTTACCTGTTTTCTAAGCATGTCTAAATGCTTTAACGGTCGCTTGTTTTAATTGACAAGTCATTGGTAACGAAATAACCCTGAGTCATCGGATTGATCAACCAAATGAGTTCGGTAACTAGTTGATAAGTCGAGGGAACATTTTGAAAATAAATTAAGTAATAAGCATGGGTTACACTGCATCAATTGGATTCTTAGCGCGTAACCAACCCAGTACCCTCCATCAAGTTTACATGAAGTTTTTAAGTTCAATGTTTATAGTTCAGCCAGCAGGCAAAGGATTCAAAGTTCAATATTCATTGTTTTACCAGCAGGCAAAGGATTCAAAGTTCAATATTCATTGTTTTGCCAGTATGCAAAAGATTCAAAGTTCAATGTTCATTACTCTGCCAGCAGGCAGAGGATTCAAGTTCAGAGATTCTAGTTCAGAGATTCATTGTTCTGCCAACAGGCAGAGAACTCAAAGTTCAGTGTTTCATAGCTCTGCCAGTAAGCAGAGATTTCAAAGTTCAGTGTTTCGTAACTCTGCCAGTAGGCATAAACTTTAAAGTTTTATGTTTCATGGTTTTGTCAATAGGCGGAAACTTCAAAGTCCATACGTCCTATTGTTCTGTCAACAAGCAGTAGAGTCAAAATCATACGTGATCAAAAACCCTTTAACTGGTAGAAAAACCAGGTCAATAGAGAATTATATGATGCTTTATAGAACGTTATCCTTTAATAAACAAGCATATGAAGTTAAAGCATTAGTATACCATTCACATGGCATAGTTATAGGCTTCACTTTATGGTTATCCTTCCATGTTTCAACAAGAGATCTATTTCTATATATGACCTGCATGGTGTAGTGAAATCATCAGTTTAGTGACTCATGATGGTTATTCAAGTATAAATGTTAAATCATATAGTCTGTCACCTGACAGCATCTTCAACGAAATTTCCATATTTATATACGACATAAATTATATGGCATAAAATAAGTCTTTCATAACGGAAATCCCAACAAGTGGTGTTTAAGGGTTAACCCCTTCCTTTTCATGAGTTTATATGAATTTCTTATGGTAAGTTTATTGAGTATGGCTATTTTAGAGTATGTAAGCGGTGGAAGCGACTGCTATTCCCCTGCATTGTGGTGGGCTATATCGTAAGGTAGGTGAATTCTTCAAAGGTAAGGAATTACGAACACCTTTCGTAAGTTAATACTGCACTTTGATATTGTAATATTTAAGTTATATGTTATATATAAGTTATGATATACATATAAACTATTGCACTTTAAGTATTGAATTGGGGGAGAGGGTTATCCACTGAGCGATAATTGCTCATTCCCATTTATTACTGTTCCCTTCCCAGGTTTCTGAAGTATCAGGGAAAGGTCTGTCCAAGTAAGCCGAGATGGAGTCATTGCTGTCTAGGAGCAAAGTTACATGCTCTATATGTGTGAGTTGCAACTATTTATGAAATCTAAGTCCCTGTGTGCATGTATTGCATATCATCTAGAGTCGCTCTGTACGGCCATGTGAGCCGATCATCGTTTAGCTCAGGTTGTTTATAGTTGGGATGTAACCCCAGTACTTCGGACGTGTGGTCCGCGGAGTTGTACTTTTATTGTTCCATTACCTTAGTATTGAACTATCCTGGTTGATATGCTCCGGGCGGGTGGCCCGTAGAGCCGTGAACTCCGGCGGGTAGCTGTTGAGTTGGTTTTATTATTGCGTTTAATTGCAGGGAATTTGATGTAAGACTTTAAGCCTGAAAAGCGGTCAGTTTTCAGGGGAAACTCTGCCCTTTTCTTCCCTGGATTTAAAGAAAATCAAAGTATAACGTTAACACTCCTATCCTAGAGTTGGGGGCGTCACAGTAAGTTGGATAAGTTGCTACGTGCTCTAATGGATTTTGATCTGAGTTAGCAGCTTAAGATGATGAGGAGTGACGGATGCTCCTCAAGCCTCATGTAGCATCGTCAGAGTGAGGCATAGTTTAGGTGCACTCAGCACTTAATATGGTATGATCGTTCTAACTCTTTTTTCTTCTTATTTTTTTTGTAAATAGTTGTGAACATCTATGACAGTTCTTGTGTATGTTTTAGCTTCGTTGTTTTGTTTCTTTGGTTATGTATTTTGTTTCTTTAGTTTGGTGAGTTTTCATTTTTCTTTGGTTTAGTCTTTGTTTAATAGTTTCTTTTTGTCCCCTTTTGGTGTTTTAGTGGTTTTGTTTTTGTTTTGTATTTAGGTTTTCTTTCTCTTGTATTTTGTTTTGTTTGAGGTTTCTTTTGGTTTAGGTTGGTGTTTAGTAGGTCCTTGGTTTGGTTTTGTTTTTACTTTGGGTGATTATGTTTGTTTTGGTCTTGATTGGTTTTGTTTTCTTTTGTTAGGTTCTGGTTTTTGTTTTGCTTTATTTTGTGATTTGGTTTTTGTGATTATGTGTATTTGGTTTTGTTTTGGTTTTAGTTGTGGTTTTGATTTTTATTTTGGTGATTAGGTGTTTTGGTCTATTTTTATTTGGTTTTGGATTTTGATTTTCTTTCTTTTGTGATTTTGATTTTGGTTTGTTTTTGGTTTTGTTTGTGATTTTTATTGGTGTCCTAGTTGTATATACTTGCAGTTTTGTGTTGGCTTCATGGTTATATAATTTATGTGATTGCTTTTTGTACCTTAATTCTCACAATGAGGATATTGTGAAGTTTTGGTGTGAGGGTGAGTTGCCCATTTGTACATGTTTTTTGAAAATTTTGAAAAATTCAAAACATTTTTGTTTTTCTTTTGGGATTTATGTGCTTTCTTAGGTAGTTGTGATCCCATGTGACTAATTCATTGAGTTGTATGTAAATAGTATTTGTATGATGAGATGTCCAGTTGAGAATGTATATTCGATTTTTCATAATAACCCCGTCTCGTATGTGTGATTTGTGCCTACCTTGATCACTTTATCGTCAATTCTTAGGGTCTTGTTGTTAAGTTGGCATGTGAACTCTTTGTTTGTCGAAATTGCCTTCTAAGCTCTTGAAAAATGAAAAAAAAGGAAAAAAAGAGAAAAAAGTCTAAAAGTGAATTAAAACACGGGCATAAATGTTCAAAGCCACTATCTTTATTCCATATCTTTAATTGGCTTGAATGTGTGTCATTTTGCTTGATTACGCATCTGTTTGGGCAATGAAATAAGTGCTTTGCACAATCGTATAAAACCCCTTTTTAGGGAAGACCCAAATATTTGTAAGTCAAGCAGGCTTAGAGTGTGTGCGTTATTATTTTTGAAAAAAAAATGAAAAAATGGAAAAAGGGAGCAAATAAGGCAATTAGGCAAGGAAATAGGAGTCGTGTCGAGATTAGCAGCTTGATTCATAAGAGTTGATATACATGAGCACATGCACTAAGGTGTACATATCATTGCATATTGTGTGTGGGGTGAAAAATAAGAGTCGAGATACTTCTTTTGACTTCGACGTCTTCTGATTGTACATTCTATTTGTATATAGTTTGGTGACTTAGTTACTAGGGTGATGCAATTGCCTGAGTTGTGTGCATAGTTTTCCACTTTCCCTATTATTTGTATATATGTTTATGTTTTGGAAAAAAAAATCGAAAATATTTTCCTTTGTTTTTGAAGTAATTTTTGTGGGTATTTCACTTATAAATCCTCACGAGATCTCATCCGTCTACTTGGAAAATTGAGGGGTTTAAAGAACTTGTTGCATATGTTAAATACAACCGTGATTCCTATGAAAGTAAGTAAGGATTTTCTTTTTCTTGCTTTCCGTTTCTTTTTAGGTAGTTTAGTTGTTTTACACGAGAACGAGCAAAATCTTCATGTGGGGTATTTGTTTGCGCCAAAAATATGCTATTTATATGATACCTTTATACCTAATTTATGCTCGTAATAATTGTTATTTTTAGATTTTTATATTATTTTGTTTGCAGCTATTGAATAATTTGGGAAAAATACGGGAAAAAAGATGAAGAAATGCCGAAAATAAAGAATTGGGCCGAATTGACTGAAACCCGATCAAAATTCCTTAGCCCTTTATCTTTTATAACCCAAATGAAAGAAACAAAAGGAAAATTAAGTACAACCGCTCAGCCCCCCCACGCACCCATCACGTGATTCCCCCTATTTTCTCTCTCTTCTCGGATCCCTTCTCTCTCCTCACAAAACCCAGAAACCCCGACCTCCCCATTCTCGGCTTCACCATCTTCACTTTCCCTCTGCATCTCTCAAACTCATTTCTCTTTCATCTGAATCCCACACATCACCACACCATCTCCGTCATCTTCGACCCTCATCCACACCACCATTGACTGCCAATACAGCATCCCCATCTGCCGTCCACGCTAGATCGCACTCCAACAGTTGTGATTGAGAGAGGCTCGATTATAAATCAAAGTGTTGCGGCGCCAGATGGAGGTATCAATGAGGTTAGGTTTAAATTTTTCAGGTTTTAATTAGGGGTTTTTAGTTGGTTTTGAATTCAGTTTTGCAATTTAGAGTAGATTTTAGGTTTTAAGCTTTCGTTCCCTTTCGATTCTCAGATCCGTTCTATGCTCGAACCTTTGTTCCCCTGTGTGTTTGTTGAATCTACTCAGCTTTTTGATTCAGAACATGAACTTGCTGCAATTGAAAGCTTGGGTTGAGTTCTTGATAGAGCAGTGATACCACTGTGCATCATTTTCTGGGTTGTTCTACCTCTTTCTTTTCCAATTGCTCGGTATTTGCAATGCCTGAGTTGTGGCATTGGTTAATTGAATATGGGCTGAGTCGTAAAGTAGGGAAGCCTTGAGCTTTGTTTACCCTTCCCCTGTTCTCCTGATTCTTCTTCGCTTTTGGCTCTTGATCTTTTCCATGTTTATGTTCAGTTTTCTATTGGGTTGAGTTTATTCAAATATAGCAATTTTGAGTGAGTATTTCTTGGTTTTGATTCTAGCTTAGTTCTTAGTTTATTTACTGAATTTCTTTGTCGTAGTGTCTTCATTTTTATTTGCATTAGTGTTGTTCATATGATGTAGCCCATTTCTTAGGTTTAGTCATGTGTAGCTTAATGAGATTGATTCATGACTTGAGTTCGATTAGTAGTTAAATTTTTCCTGTTTCAGTATTTAGGATAGTTTAATTCTGTTTAAGATAATTTAGTTGATCGTGACCTTAATCTCATCCCCGTCCCTGAGGAGACAACCCTCAAATGCTACAACGATAGTCGTATACTTGCGGCATTATTTTTCTCACTCAAAATTATCGAACATTAAAATATTTATTCTCTAAAGAGAATATTTCTATGAATATCAACCCGGACTATTGATAATTCATATTTTATATACAATTTTCTCCTTCATTTTACCTACTTTTATGTCTTTGAGATATATTTTTGAGTAAATAATGCAGATTTTATGAAACTTGCAGGAAAACTAAAATAGAAGAATTTGGATGAAGGTTGTGCAATTTTACCCGGATCGCCTACAAGTGCAAAGTCTAAAGTTCAAGCCCAAAGAAAAGAAAAGAAAAAAAAAACATAAAATGGTTTGTTTGGGCCTGAGCAGGCAGCCCAGTCTTGACCATGCCTCTCACTCAATCTCATCCTCCCCTCTTCTCTCAAGTGCTCCATTTTTCCCACATGGCTAATTCTTAACCTAGTTAAATGCCATTAATCAAAATTAATATTATACTTATGACTAGCCATGACCATGCATGTAACATCCCAAATTAATTGGAATTAATTTCCATTAATTTTGGGGGTATCCTAAGGGTTGGATTTCCACTATAAAAAGGGGCCAAGGTTGAGGGAAAAAGTCACTCATATCCACTCTCATTCTTCTATCCACTCACTCAAGCATCTTCTTGTCCTTTCATCTTTCATTTTTTTAGAGAGAGTCTTTGTAAGACAAGATCATTTGGGTTGAGGGGTTAAGAAGAAAATAAGCTTTGTTAGCTATTTTTCTCTTCTCTTCTCATCTCATTTGTGAGTCAAATTTGAGAGTTTATACTAAGTTTTATAATTTTGTGTAATTGAGTATAAGGTTTGGACATAGGTTGTGAAATATACCAATTTTAATGGTATTTTTCCTAACTATGGCCGGCTAAACTACTCATTTCTAGGACTATGATGGATCTCTGGTAATAATATTCTTTTGCTAATTTCTTATGGGGTTATTTTTGTCTCTTTTGCATAATCTTGAGTTTATATTTGATCATCATCTACCTATGCATCTTAACACTAATGTTTAATCATGTTGATGACACTAGTTTAATTTGCTATCTCAAATGAATATTAGACCTTGTAGGCTAATATGATGATTATGCAATTTGAGCTTAAAATTATAATTGTTTAAATTGAATAATTTATGCTAGATATTAGATGAGTTATGTCTAAAAAGAATAATTCATGCTAAACCACTAGATAAATTGTGTCACTTTATAATTATAATCATCTTTTTAATTCATGGCCTAATGCTTGTAGCTTAGGTTGAACAAGAGACAAATTGAATCCCCATTCGAATTAGTAAATCAATATTGGCATCAAAGGTGAAATCCAAAGTCCTAGAACTTTCTCCTATTTGATTTCTCTCTACTTTACTACTTATTTGCTCTTCATTTTGTTGGTCAATTTATAATCATAATCCAACTCTGAAATTAAATTATTCTTTGTAATCGGAAAGGTAAATTTTAAAAATCGCTATTGTTCCTCGTAGGATCGACACCCTATACTCGCTACTCTACAATTAACCTTGTGCACTTGCAAGTTAAAAGGGTTTTAAAACTATATATAAAATCCACATCAACTATTGAACTGTTCGTTCTTTGTTATCAATTTTTAAGATGTTATAAGGAGTTGACATGCGATTTTTGGTTTTGTAAATATTTTGTAATCTTAAAGTGATAAAAAAAAATTGCTTTACTTGATTTTTAGATTTTTTTAAAAAAAAAATCTAATATAGAAGACTAGATACGTCCATGCAAAGCATGGATTTAATGTTATATCCTATATAAGCAAATGCTAATTGTAAGAGTGCATGAAAATTCATCAGCTAGTAGCTTGTAGGGTGGTACCAGCACCTTGATGAGTGTTATAGGCGGTTGATTAACTTAATTACAGATGTACTTTTAATTGCTACCTAATTACAAAATTAGACAAATAATTGTAAAATATCTATATAAAGTTTTATCGAATAGGCCATATGTATTATAATATTATATATTGATGTCTATCCATACTTTCAAAATCAGTTATTATTCGAAATCTTTTAACTTGTATTACTAGTTTTTTTATCCTTTTGTGACCTATCTATAATTTTTAATTTTTTTCACGAAATAATAATATTGACACCCTACATTAAGTTTTAACCCAAAAATTTGAATACATTAATGTAGCGTTTGGTTGAAAGTAATGCAATCACTATGCAATGGAATCAACCATGTAATGCAATTGTTAGTGTAATGGAATGGGATAATAATTGCATTACAATGTTTGGTTACAAAGTCTTTACAAGTGTAATGGAATGAATTCATCTATAAACAATACTTAATTTTATACGTGACGTGAAGTACTTGCAATTCAATTCGCATTTTATTTTTGGCTATTTTAATTATTTGTAGCTTCATTGATAAATATCATCAAATATTTTATCATCATGATTATGATATTTCGCATGAGAATTACATCACTCTATTTCTTATAGATTGCAATAATGTAATATTGTTCAAGTTTACCAAGTAGAGAGAAAACGATGATGATGATGACGACGACGTGAGAGAGAGAGAAAGAGAGAGAGAGAGAGAGAGAGAGATGATGTCTAAAAGGTACAAAAATACAGTTACAATAATACGATCATGGTATAAGTTAAATTTTATCTAATATGGACAGGAGAGAGAGAGAGGGGTGAGTGGAGCTTCAAACCTTTAAAAAAATGGTGTCAAACTAATAAGAGAGGGGAAATAGAGGAGAGACAATGGAGATAAGAGAGAGAAAGTTCTCAAATATAATAGCTTATAGTTGGATAGATTTTGATTCAAAGGTATGCAATCAAAATTGTTTAAGAAAAGTCAAGTAATTGTAATTGCATAGATTGAGGTAAATGTAATTACAATGCAATCTTGATTACATTACTTAATGGTAACCAAACATGATAATGGAATCACCATTACCATTTTGATTGCATTACCACTTCAATTACATAGAACCAAACAAGCCATAAATATAATACCGGTGAAAGTATTCCTCAAACAAAAATTTTGATATCTTATGATCCCATTGATTGAAAGTATATCAACCTTATTGTAAATAAATTGACGAAGTTAATTATTTTTTATTAAATTCAAACGTACATCATAATTAATTAAAGAACTAATCAGTTATTACTTTTCCATTGACCTATGAAGAATACGAAATTTGTTAGGGAAAACAACAAGAAAAGCTTGAATAAAGGTTGATGATATGCTCGTACTAGACATTCCTAAAGATAAATTAAAGCTTAAATAAATCATATATATATATATATATATTATAAAAAATTAAAATTAAAATTAAAATGAATAAGTACACTCGTCTCTGTCGCCTATGCGTTTTGCGAGTCGCCAAGAGATAAGCATTTGACAAATGCCTTATAGTGAGCCGCGGTCTGTGAGTTTCAGCTTCCCTATTATACGCAACAATATTTTAAGTGCTTCACAATGGTTGTCTGTCTCAAAAAAAAAGAAGTCCGATGCACAAGCATTTCGCGTTTATGCAGGGTCTGAGAAAGGGCCGCAATCCAAAGAGTGGTAGCTTAATCTGACTTTGTCAGTGGCTGATTCCACGGCTCGAACTCATGATTTTTAATGCGAACAATTCATCTAATAAGGACTTTTTGGGGGGGGGGGATTCATAGGTAACTCATTATTATTAACACAGAAGATTAGACTTGAAAAATAGGGTTAGCCATAATGAATTGATTCTTGTGAATATTTCGCATGAGCGTCAATTGATATAATCATATACGTTAATCAAATCCTTGATCCCATATATGGAAATTCAATTATTGAACTTATAAAATGAAAATATAGTAACAAATCTTTATTTTCATCACGGTTTTATTTTTTCTCACATATAAATGGGAAACAAGATTATGTCAATAATTAATATGGTTAGCAATTTAATTAGAGTTCGGTGACATTCCTGAAACGATTTTTCCTGGTCACATTCTTGCTCTGAATCTGTCCTATATAAGTTTGCTGGCGCCAATTTACTTTTTTTTTTGTTTTGCTTATTGAGAGATGATAGAAGAAGCTGGAGATTATGGTGAGACATGTGCCCGAGGAAGAGAGATGGTTTTGTAAATATTTTGTAATCCTAAAGTGATAAAAAAATTCTTTACTTGATTTGTAGGCTTTTTTTTTAAAAAAAAAAATCTAGCATAGAAGACTAAATATTAATGTTACATCCTATATAAGCAAATGCTAATTGTAAGAGTGCATGAAAATTCATTAGCTAGTAGCTTGCAGGGTGGTCCCAGCACCTTGATGAGTGTTATACGCGGTTGATTAACTTAATTACAGATGTACTTTTAATTGCTACCTAATTACAAAATTAGACAAATAATTGTAAAATATCTATATAAAGTTTTATCGAATAGGTCATATGTATTATAATATTATATATTGATGTCTATCCATACTTTCAAAATCAGTTATTATTCGAAATCTTTAACTTGTATTACTAATTTTTATCCTTTTGTTATCTATCTATAGTTTTTAATTTTTTTCACGAAATAATAATATTGACACCCTATGTTAAGTTTTAACCCAAAAATTTTAAATACATTAAATATAATACTGGTGAAAGTATTCCTCAAACAAAAATTTTGATATGTTATGATCCCATTGATTGAAAGTATATCAACCTTATTGTAAATGAAACCGATGATATGCTCGTACTAGACATTCCTAAAGATAAATTAAAGCTTAAATAAATAACATATATATTATAAAAAATTAAAATTAAAATGGATAAGTACACTCGTCTTTGTCGCCTTCGTTTTTTGCGAGTCGCCAAGAGATGAGCTTTTGACAAATGTCTTATAGTGAGCCGTGGTCTGTGAGTTTCAGCTTCCCTATTATATGGAACAATATTTTAAGTGCTCCGCAATGTTTGTCTGTCCCAAAAAAGGCAGTCTATTGCATAAGCATCCCGTATTTATACAGAATTTGAGAAAGAGAGTAAATTGTAGGCAGCCTAACCTGACTTTATCAGTGGCTGATTCCACAGCTCGAACCCGTGACCTTTAATGTAAACAATTCATCTAATAAGGTCTTTTTTTTTTTTGGGATTCATAGGTAACTCATTAACACTGAAGATTAGACTTGAAAATTAGGGTTAGCCATAATGAATTGATTCTTGTGAGCATTTCGCATGAGCATCAATTGATATAATCATATACGTTAATCAAATCCTTGATCCCATATATGGAAATTCGATTATTGAACTTATAAAATGAAAATATAGTAACAAATCTTAATTTTCATCGCGGTTTTAATTTTTCTCACATATAAATGAATAATTAATATGGTTAGATGTCTATGGTTAGCAATTTAATTAGAGTTTGGTGACATTCCTGAAACGAATTTTCCTGCTCACACTATTGCTCTGAATCTGTCCTATATAAGTTTGCTGGTTACAATTTACTTGTTTTTTTTTTTTTGCTTATTGATAGATGATAGAAGAAGCTGGAGATTATGGTGAGACATGTGCCCGAGGAAGAGAGATGGTGGAGGGGAAGGGGAAGACAAAGAGGAAGAGGAAGAGGAAGAGAGATGTTCTTTTAGGCATAGTTTCAAAATGCAATGTTTTTATAAACAAAGTTCTTACCTTTTAGTTTTATTAATGTAACCAACAACATACTTGTTCTTCATATGTATGTATTAATTTGTATTCTTTTTCCTTTTGCATTTGGGTAGATTGAAACCTAGTAGTGTCATCCGCAAATATTCAGTTTTTTGTGTAACTCCACAAAGCTAATTTTATGTCGGTATGATGGTGAAATAAATTCTCAAGTACTTTTTGAAGAGGCACTACGAGGGAAAGGAGTTAATGGATAAATTCTCAGAATAGTTCGTCAGATGAAAGTTTGGAGCAAAATTATGCATCTTTTATCCCATGTTTATCTGTCCAATTCAAAGAATGAATATGGTTTTCCAAGTCTTATTTTCTTCTTACACTTGTCTAAGAGCTCCTGCTTTGCAATCCTTATGCGCGCCATGTGCTTGAAAATACCAAGCATCCAGTATATCCGTGATTATAAAAAGCCAGCAAAGGTCTAAAGGGCAAGCAAAAAACTTATAAACTCTTAAACATTCTTTTGCAAGATATTAAGTGTATAAATGATTAATTTAATGTACTTGATAGAAATGCATTGTGATTTTTTAACATACAATAAATTGAATTAATCATCTTATCAATAATGAACAGTCTTTTTTTCTATACAATTACCATTACAATTTTGTAGATCCCGTTAAATAAGAGGCATATTCGATTTTAACCATTGAACTTTTCACAATTAAATTTTTTTAGTCAAATTTATTATATATGAACTAATATATTTTAGTTAATCTATTATTTATAAAATAATTAAACTATTTTACTTCATAGAAATGATTTTTGAAGGAAATGTTTGCTGAACATTGAGATAAAGGTTGTATTAGAGATATCGATCATACTACTATAGTTAAGATGTTTATTCTCTAAAGAGCATATTTCAATGAATGTCAACGTAGACTATTGTACTTTTTGTTCTTTATTATCAATTTTTAATTCTATGTTACAAGGAGTTGGTATGTTATTGTTAGTTTTATTAAATATTCCGTAATCCTAAAGAAAAAAAATGTTATTGTTAGTTTTTTTTTTTTAATCCTAAAGCATAACGCTTGTAGAAGTTGGGGGTAAAGAGATAGGAGAAGGATCCTCATCATCAGGACAAGGAAGAACAAGAGTTGCTGGAGGTAAAGATGATGATCAATACTAATTAGGGTTTATCAATTCCGAATATTAGGAACTTATAAATGGGAAATCTGAATAATTACTAATGAGTACTGATCACTGTTGATTAGTATTGATGGGTGATGAGTAATGTTGAAGAGTGAGGACTACTAATGACAAATACTTATGATAAGTTGAAAAGAGCACGCCTTCACTTATTAATGATAATGCTCATATTGATCACTCCCACACTTTGAAGTGGAATTCCAAAGTGTGGATTATTTGAATTAGCATTAAATAAACATCAAAATGACAACATTTAAGTCTGTGAGGAAAGGGAGGCCTCTGATAGCACTCAAAGTGGAAATGCACAAAGCTTATGAAAAATTGCGGTGGTATCTTCTACTGTTAATCTTAAATGAGCTTGGTTTTCTAGACATCTAGATTTTGCACTGTTGCTAAGCATATATGGGAAAGTTAGTAGACTGGGGATTACCTTGGATGCCAATGAACACACGCCATAGGAGCTATGGATTTATAATTTTATAGAGCATTTGGAAGTGGTTTTCAGGAAGATTAAGATACAAACATATGCAATCCTTCAAAGTATAGAGATGTCTTGATGGATGTGCATTTCTAAAAAATCCAATAGGAGATTTTAGGGGATGAGTTACTTCTATCAAAATATTTTTTTTTTACATGTATAAACATGTCCAATTCATTAGACCCTTATTTCAGGGGTCATTACTGGGCCACAACGGGCCCTTATCTTAGGATCATGTGATTTCCTAATGAGTTTATTATGCTTACTATGGCATGTGTGTCTTCTACTTCATTTTCCATTAACATTAGCGCGTAGTTGAAAGTAGAGCTAAAAAATGGGTTGGGTTAAATTGACCCTTTTAATAAACATGTTAATTTCGTTTCAGCCTTGAAAATAGCTTTAGATTTGTTCAAATTTGAAAAATAACAAGTTCGAGGGGAATGAACAAACTTGGAGAATGCAGCAAGAAGTCAATTGGGCACAAAGGAAGGCAAGGAGGAACACCAAATCCAAGACCATACGAGCTACCTTATGTGGCCCTACACGCCACTGTAGATGAGTTATGGAGGGAGAGGCATTAGACTGAGGTTTGCATGGTGAATTGAAGCTGGAGTTATTTGAATGGGTGAGAACCATAGATCTCATTTCTATGACCCAAAGCTAATGTTCTCCTTGAAATTAGAATGAAACACTAAATTAACTTGCTGAACAAATGAAAAAGAAGATCCAACAATTTAATATTACTTAAAATCATACATACAGATAAATCAGACATTCGTACAAAAACTTCATACCCGGATTATAAATTGGACACACAAGCCAAACCCGAACCCAGACCCGAATGTCCGATGTCCGGACCCGGTTGTCCGAATGTCTGAATTTGTGTTATGATTTTTGGACATTCGCACCAAAATTTTGTGTGAATGAAGCCCAACCCGATTTTTTAGTGTCCAATCCCGGTTGTCTAAAGTTCGTTTTTATAAAATTTTATAAAGAATTTGGACTAAAATTACACATAAACGTAGTTGTTCGATGTCCGAACTTAGTTGTCTGATTATTCGAACCCGAAGTGGTTCAAAAATCTAGACAACCCGAACCCGAATGCTCAAACCCAACCCCAACCCGGATTTAAATTCGGACATGGTTGTCCGAATTTTAAATTCAGACATAAAATTTTGTGACCATACCCGATTCTTTTTAGGTCGAATGAATTCAGGTAATCGGATCTGACAAATTTTTGTCAGCCCTACCTATTACTCTGTCGAAGTCAAAATACTTAAGATGAGCTTTATTTATACAAGACAATTTTCACCTCCGTTCGTTTTAAATCAAGAAGGATCAAATAAAACCTATAGATCTAAATATTAACACTTGACAGTCTTGTTTCATCGATCATGTATTAACTTGTCAATAATTAGTGCGACACAAAGCATTTATATTTTTCTCCATTGGGTTGACAGTTCATAAATTAGGACACATCATATTTTGTCGTACGGCATCATCAGAACTTCCGAGGCTCAAAGAATTATATACTCCAATGAACAATTAGACATGCCAATTCCTGGACCCCTGTCTCAGGCTAATATCACTAAGATGGACCTAATAAGCCCAAACCACCTAACCCAAATGGACTAACCCAAATATAAGCAGCTCAGACCCAAAGACACTCGACCATCCATGCCCAAGGCCCGCCACTGGACCAAAAGCATGTAGCTTCAAGCAATGTTATGAGAACTGACTGGATTGGCCGGTCAAACCGGTTCATCTGGGAACTGGCGAAAGATCCGGTCCATATAAAATCTTTAAACGTTGATATGTCAACTAGTCACAACGCGCTCCAAATCTACCATATAAAATCTTTAACCCGTTGATACGTCAACTAGTCACAACCCGCTCCAAATCTAGTTAAACCGGGAAAATCGCCCGATTAAACCGGCAGTTAACCACAGAACTTAAAATGTTTTTATTTTTTTTTTGGTTCGGGGCTTAAGCCTCAACTCCAGTACTCCACTAAAAACACGCAGCAAAGTACACGGTGCCGACTACAGAGCATCCAAAGAACATTAATGCAACCTCCAATCTGGTGAAGCTTTATCCAACTACCAACGTCCATGGCTTCTCAAAACTCAAAAGCTCAGATCCATCACCAGTACAACATAGAAAGAGAAATAAGAGAAGGAACGACGAAACAGACAGTCTCCAGACACTTCAAGTACAGTGGAAAAGGACAAGGACATGAGAAAGAATTGTCAAATAAGAATGGGGCCCCAGCTCACTACCCCTGTGTCCTTTCGAATTTATAAATGGGCCAGCCCGCAGCAACATTCATCAAGCCGAGAAAATATGAGTTCAGCCTATGCTATAATCTGACCTGACAGAATAACCCGACCCAAACCCAACCCGAATTACTGAGAGAAACACAATCCCGACCCAACCCGAACCAATTTCGACAAAAAATCGATACAATTTAACTGTTTAATGTGAAAACTTGTTACTTTTCAGTTTTAGGCAAACCTAAGCTATTTTGAAAACCAACACAAAATTGACTCATTTATTAAATGGGTCAACCCGACCCATTTTACAACTCTAGGCAACATCACAAAAATCATTACGGGAAATGTAGAAAAACCTCTCCCGGTCTACAGAAGCACGACGGCCCAACCCAGTTTGACAGTAAACAGATCAACTGATCTGGTCTCAGTTTAACAGTCCAACCAATTGACCCATTGACTCACAATTCAATCACTGCATTGGTTCTCCTAACAGTGGCTTCAAGGATAAAGGGACCAAACACAATCTGAAAACAAATCATAAAATTACGATATTGGCTTAAACCACTGAGCAGCCACATTGGAAAACAGCTGACGAACATTTTTTTTCACAAAACCTTCGTTACGTGAAACCAGTTATTTGCTCTGAACCAGCTCTCTCACCAACTTGAATGCCAACCAGCATGAAAAGAAGAAAAACCTCATTTTCAGGACCGATCTGTAGGGCTCATAACAGCCACAGCCCCGACTAAACAACAATACCAATCATTCAGGAAGATATCCAATGCTATTGTAGAATTATACTCCACAGATGTATTGACAATATGTTCCTCGAGGTAAATCCTTGAGCATAATAACATAACTCAAAGCATTGATTATACTACAAAACATCAAACATACAGAAACATGAAAATCGAACTCCGCCTGAAAATCAGAAGCAGGGGAGAAGGTCTTCATCTTAAACCAAATAGTTATGCAGACATGACAAATACTAATTCCAGACTTCCCAAAATTAAATTCACCATCTCAGTTTTGTGCATAGAGCACCAAGGAGGAGGGAAACAGAAAAAAGAGAAGGGAGGAGGGGGGGGGGGGGGAACAGACTCTTACTAGGAGAGAAGGGAGGAGGGAGAGAAGCATGCTGAAATACATATTATATTTAAGGAAGGTGGAAAATTCAACCACCAAGTCTCTCGCTGTGATACAACCCCTGCATACCATCTCCTTGCCCTTTGTAGCAGGCAGCAGTAGATCACTGCATAAAACAATCATATCGTGTTATAAACAACATAAGTTAGGACACAGTTCATGTAACATTTTTCATAAATGCACTCCCGTCAGTATACTAATTTAAATTGTCAAATTGACTTGCAACTCATACGCATGATAAAGTGATGAGGACAGGAAAATATTCACTCCAACTATCATAATGAGCTCACATTATCAGTGTGACTGACAAATATTTGCCCAAGTGGAGCAGATGTAGCAACAATTATAGAGACAGAAGCAATGATTGATTTTGGGAATAAGAACTCTGACAATCAGATAGAGATATGCCCAATGTTATCCATCACTAAAGCATCAGAGGGTAAATTCAAAGTAGTATAAAAGTTCGATCTTAGGGGTTTGACTAGATAACTGGGGGCAGAATGGCATAGCTAGAGATATAAGCTTTCAAATAACCAACCCTGATCACTAGGACAACATTTATATTGTAGGCATGGATCTGCATACCCAGTGATGTGCAATTTGGAGCGAGGAAGTTTTACTTTTTTAGAAAAGGAACCACGAAAATAGGGGATGGGTTTAATAAAGTCAAAAAAATTACCAAAGACAGAAACCTGGGTAGATAGACCTACCCTATAATTTGTATCACTAGGAAACATTGAGAATATATCCAAACAAATTAACAGAGCTGGCGAAATCAAGATAACATGACCTAATTCTGACCTTAATTCAAATCAATACAAGCTGAACTAACCAAATACTCGTTGAAATTAAAAATACCTAAAGTGACAAACCCCCCCCCCCAAAAAAAAAGGAATCCTACAGCCCTGGTGCATCGCCAACGGATATATTGGAAAGTGCTAGGCCAAACAGCAACAGTTTCAACATTGAGGACAGCACAGGCTTGGGGGAGGGGGGGGTTTAAGACAAATTTTACCTGCTGAGGCTGCTGGTAATTTGCATATCCTGCATAGTTTGCATAATACATGTTAGGGTCCTGAGGAGCTGCTGCATATCCATAGGCGTCATATCCCTGAGCATATCCATAATATGCACCATTCCACTGAGCTTGACCTGGCTGAGCCTGTAAGATATTAACAACGTGTGTTTCTCAATAAGAGCAGCAGCACATGCAATACACTGCCAAATACTAATATACATTTGAGGACTGGTATATAAACCTGTTTAGCCGAAGGACTTCGACCCCAAGAGAGTCTAACATTCTGTGAACCTATCTGCGCTCCATTTAGTGCTGACAATGCTTGCTCAGCAGAAGCCCTTAAGAAAGGCAAAAAATCATCAGATCCAGTACTAAATTTCAACAGTAAAACGTCTCAGCAACATATTGGCTGATCCCCCAAAAAATAGTACCTGGTAGCGAACTGCACAAACCCACAACCCTTGCCAACTGGTATTTTAACGTGAACCAGCTCGCCATATGGGCTGAAAACCTGCCTCAACTGATCATCTGAAACACTGGGGTCCAAACCACCTACGAAAATCTGCATAAAATTCATGAAACTAGGTTAGGATTTAATTGCAGAATAACTACTATGTGCATAAAAAAGAGTACCCACAGTTGTATTATTTGGATCACTTTCGCCTGGATTTCCCTGAGCATTCTGATAAGGTGCTGCAAATGGCAACAAAGACGATGAAACAAGGCAGATACTAAACAAAAGAAAATCATGACTAGTCAATCAAGAACGAATCAAACAAAACAATCATTCTGGCACACAAAAATGAGATCCAGCAACAAATTTCAACTACCTTCAAGGAAGAAAATATAGCAGCACTTACAACAGAAAGCAACAACAAAATTGCATATAGAGGTTGCTAGACAATAACGAATCCCACAAACAGGATCAATACCAGACACAAAAGCGCTTACCTCCAAGGCAAGTATTATAACATGTTTCTGAGGTAGCATGCTCAAAGAACAAGAATAGGAATATTGGTGAGTTGGTGACACAAGCTACCATAACAAACTAGTTCTTACTCCACACTTATTTTTCTTTCTCCATTTTCTTTTGGGGGGGGGGGGTGTGGAGGAAGTTTGAAGGACCAAGGTACACAATGACGTTCATCAACAAAAAGACATCCCAAGCAGCACGAGCTAAGTACTAAAAACTCATCAAAAGGAGGGGAGGGGCGGGGCGGGGGGGGGGGGGGGACATGCCCAAGAAATAGAATATTAAGCCATCTGACTTTGTTAAAGGTCAAACGCCCTAAGCACTTCTGGTAACAAAACTAATCTCAGATGCTAAAGTACACAAAACACATTAAATGTCAGCAACAAGCACCAAAGAGCAACACCTAAGGTACAACTTTAGGAAAGTTACATGCACCATAAACCCAAAGAAATCAAACCACCAAATCACTAGTCTAGAGCATTTGAAACACAATCCATCAAGGACTGGAGGAGGTGCCATGAAATACTTCACAGGCAAGTCCCTCCCCTTAGGTTCCCCGGTATAGGGTACCCATGAGAGATGAGCCCCCTCTTTGGGCCGCCATTCCAACCCACACATACACAAGAGAGAGGGAATTGCATCTGACACACATTAAAAATTGAAAACAGAGCATACAGATGCATTCTTCTTTGCAGAAGAAGCCTAAACATGTAACACAAGAAATATAAGAATATTCCACCTTGAAGAAATTAACCCTCAGTTTTCATAACTATTAAAATAGAAAAAGATCTCACCGAACCATAACCTTTACATGCGACACGGACATTGGAATCAATAAAACAGATGTTCTAATCGAAAAATAAGGCACAAAAATGAATCCTAGTTTCGCAGCTAAAGCTGGGGAAATACAACAAAATAAATAAATAAATGTCGTTAATTAATACAGCCACACCATAACCCACCCCACCTTCAGTGGGATGAACATTGCATTGTCAATGATGGTCCACGTACCACAAACTCTAGGGAGTTAGATAAGAAGCAAATTGAAAAAAAATGGGCATATAGAAGTATACTATACTGCAGGGAAAACTGAACTTATATAATATACAGAATAGCTTTAGGAAACAGCCGAAAAATAAATAAACAAACAAACAAACAAGCAAGATTTTCACGCAAATAGCAACTTGTCTCTGCCTGTATGAACCATAAATAGGAGAACTGAAAATATGCCACCTAAATAAACTGAAAGGTACAATACTGAAGGCGAAATAAACAGTACACTCCCAACTGTAATATAAGGAGGTTGTCAGAGAAGAACTTCAAGTTAAAAAGTATATATACGTGGAAACCCAAATACATGGACAGCTTCATAATGTCCATAGTTAATAGCTGACAAACGTAAATTTGCGAGAATTAAACTAAAACAATAGGAAAAAACAAAGGGGCGAACTTTTGAAAGTTCACTAGCTGTGCTTTTAATTAAAATTAAAAAGGTACTGGAAATAAAATGGCAATTGTAGCATAAAAAATGCCACAAGAACTGAAAAGCGAAGTATTGAACTCTGTGACATTAAAAAAATGACTGACCTAAAATGAGGCCACGCACTAAAGTGGAATCATTTCAGCTGAAGTCAGTTCCAGGCCCCCAATACGAGAGCCTCTTGGTGTCCTGCTCTGAGACAACATGAGTTTTATAAGTGTTTTCCGCCAGGTCAAGTATAATTATCTTGCCGAAGTGACAAAGCTTAAAATTGGAACGAAATTCCTTCGTAAAGTATGGAAGTGGAGGATTTTGTAGCCATGCATCCGATATTTATGTCAACTTAAATGCAAACTGAGACTTAGCATATATAGCAGTAATATACACCAATATACACCAAACTGACAACTTCCAGCAATTCCAACTACAAAAGCAAGGACAAGAGAACATGAAACCAGCCAAGAAAAATGCAAGCATACCTTTCTGCTGCACACTAGCCGGCTTTTTGTTGGCAGCTGGACCAATCCTCATTGGCCGAGTTGACAGCACAACCCCATTCATTTCCGTCATGGCACGTTGTTGTTCACCCTCATCTCCAAACCTCACAAACCCATACCCTTTGGAACGTCCAGTTGTATGATCAGTAATAACCTTCGCCGCCTTAACAGAGGTATAATGGGTCCGAAACGCATCTTGAAGCATAACATCTGTAACATCAGCCGCCAAGTCCCCAACAAAAATTGTGTAATCAGCACTGTCATCTTGCCGCCTCTGACCAGTACCAAGAGTTGCCCAATTCAGTCTGAAAGCTTGTTCACTTTGTGGCATCAATGTACCATTGTATGCTGCCAGAGTCCTTTCCGCAGCAGCACGGTTGGCAAATTCTATAAATCCATAACCTTCAGAGATGTTTGTTTGCTTATTACGGATAACCTTCACTGATACTACCTGCAAAATATTAACATAAATGAAGATTAGAGGCCCCATTAAGATGAAGGCATAAAGGAAACTGAGCAGATGAAAACAAAGCACAGATATTGGAGAAGAAATTATCATATACAGCTATATATAGACTATTTGACTACACGCATACATTTGTGAGGCAGACAGGATATTGTTGTAGACCTATCCCTCCAATAACCCAAAGAAAGGCCATAGCACTATTCGTCTCACATATGTGTAACAATTAACATGTTCAGAATATCAATAATTTATGACCTATTTTAGGATTCTAGAAAATACTTTGATTAGTAATATAAGCCATCTTCAGCAAATCATGACAAATGTAATTAACTGAACCATGAAGAAAGCACTTATTAGTTAGACAGCAAATGTAACTGGATTGGCTGACTGTGTACCACCAAGCATATACACATCAATCTTCAAGTGAATAAATTAGTTAATGTTGCCTATTAAATCATCTCCGCATCATCATAACCATCAGGTCATTTACCTTGCCCCACTGTCTAAGAAGATGCTCATTAGCTTAGGATCCCCAATAATTTACAAATAATTGAACCATTTTCAGAGAGCCATGAGGAATGACGAATTTAAAATAATTGGACCATGAAGAAAGCACATATCAGTTAGATGGCAAATGAAATCGAATAGGCTGACTGCCTACCACCAAGCATCTACACATCAATCTTGACTCCTACAACTAAAGTAAATTAATAAGATACTGTTGCCTAATACATCATCTCCGCATTGCCGTCATAACCATCAAGTCATTTAATTTGTCCCACTGTCTAAGAGGATGCGTGATTGGCATATATACCAGCTAGATATCATAATAAATCGTGCAATACAGAAATAGTCCCTCCCTCAGTTGAGCTTCAGCATCACAAAATATCCCTAGCAAATATCTGATTTTCTTTCACAACTTCCAGAAGTTCCTGATTGTTGTACAGCCTTGGGGGGGGGGGGCAGCAACAATATAGCACAATCATTAAGCAACTCAGATATTTGTTCAATAATGACCATCCAGTGCACTCTGGCATTGCATTGAATGATCAGACCAAGTTGATTTCATGCGTGCAATTTGGAAAGAGAATCAACACAGAGTAAAGCAGAGACTATTTTTGGCCTTCCAAATCAGTTTCTAAGTATCCGGTCTGACATCAGATGGAAAGGCGAAGTTAAATTTGGTGATGAAATTCATTATTTGCTCCGAGATCTTAACTAAGTAATCAGGTTAAAAAATTGCATTTCACCCACCGTGCAAGTAACGTCAACTAACATCAACCAAGTCCCTAATATAGTCAGTCCATTTCAAAGAGTTACACAGCCTTAGTGATGATTTCATACATTAACCTGAGTTCAAAATTCTCCACCTTGCTCCTACAATCTTCACTACCACTATATATCCAACCAATTCACCATAATCCATACAAATTCACACAATTTTTTAAATCCTCTACCTGATCGACATAAATATAAAATATCTCAGAGACATTTTCCTTTTTAATTGGTTGACCCTTTGCATATCTAACTACCTTCTTTTCCGCTACAAGATCTCAAAATTATTTTATGCAAGACCGTCTCCCCAATGTAGGTTCTTTGTTCCCGTTGAATCCTACTGCAAATCTTAAGAATTATCAATTCATTTCCATCCCAAAGCATATTATGATACACCCTAATTCAATTTCAAAATCACCCAAAGAAAACAAAAGCATCCAATCCAATAGTTCCATAAAAACAGAAAAAGGCTTTAACGGAAAGGTAACAGGACGTTTTCCCAGACAAAATTTACGTCTTGTGAAGCAATTATACCTCTCCAGCGGGAGCAAAGCAACTGAAGAGATAATTCTCATCCATCCAGTACTGCAGATCACCGATCCAAAGCGATCGAATCTCATCAGGGCTTGTAACAGGCGGAGGAGCGGCGCCACCCATCTGATACTGCTGCGGCTGAGCCTGCTGTTGAGGGGCCCACATCTGAGGCGGCGGCGCCTGATACGGCGGCTGTTGCGGCTGCGCCTGGGGCGGAGCCATCATCATCCACGGCTGCTGCGCCGGAGGCTGGCCGTACTGCGTCGGCAACCCCTGCTGGGGATCCACCGCTGGCGGGGGCATCGGCTGAGGAACGACGCCGGCAGGCTGCTGCATCATGGCTTATTCCCGGGGGACAAAACAACCAAACCCTAAACCTAGAAAAGTGAGAAAGACAAGGGGCTGATCGCCGATGATGGAGAAGGGAAACCCTAGAAAGAGAGAGAGAGAGAGGTGGAGACCACGTAGAGACCGAGTGAGTGGTGAAATTAGGGATTTGCTTTGGTTTGGTTTGGATTGGGTTCCCTATTCCCTAATCTTCCACCAGCGACAGCGAGAAAGAGGGGGATTTCTGAAAGTGAGGCGGTGTATATATAGATAAATATCCAACCCGACCCGAGTGGGTCACGTCTCAAATTCAATGCCTCACGGGTTTCTTTAGCCGTCGGGTGGAAAAAATATTTAGGCCATATTTGGCAAAGATTTTTTTGGATTATAAAAAGAACTTTTTGAAAGTATTGACTGTTTGATTCTGATTAAAAAAAAATTAGAATATTTGGTTGATTAGTTTTTTAGATTAGCTTTTTATATTCAAAAATTTCTTTTACAAAAAACTCTTTGATATAACTTTTTCAAAGAGTTTTTTTATATTTACTATTATAATGGTCATATTAACCTTATAATTTGGACAAATTTATATTACATGTCATTCACAAATAATATTCCCGAATGTTGAATACTTATACTTTAAATTTTTCAATTTATTTTTTTTATTTTTTGAGACAAGAATTGTCAATGGTTGTGATGTTGAAGATAATGCTTTTAATTTTAACGCTTTCTTAATTTAACAAATAATTTATGTTAGTTAGTCTTATATGATATGTAAATATTTTTTATATCACATAATTTCAATTGCTATTAAAAAAGGAAACATTTAACATTAAAAATATATTTTGATGATAAGTACTAAAATTAGGAAAAAGTATAAATGTAATTTTATATATCACATAAGTCTTAATTCATAATTCATAGAGAAAGGAAAAATTAATATCCAATGAAAAATTGTTTTGCTAGAAAAATAATGAAATTGAGTAATGGGCATAAGTGAAATTTTATCAAATAGCTTTATTAGAAACAACTTATTTTACCAAACACTTTTTTCAGAAACAGCTAATGCAATCAGTTAACGACAAACAGCTAATGCAATCAGCTAACGACAAACAGCTAATGCAATCAACTAACAGCTAATAGGTAACAACTGATTGTCAAACAGGGCCATAATAATAATAATAATAATAATAATAATAATAATAATAATAATAA
>JACYFF010031959.1:93693057-93712386 GCA_017589665.1 Selenicereus undatus
ATAATAATAATAATAATAATAATAATAATAATAATAATAATAATAAGTTTTTTGAAAAAAAAAGTGATATGAGATGATATTGGATATTGTCTGTGTATGATACTTGCATGTTGTATATGCACGGTACTTAGATGTTGTATATGCATGATATTTGATCGTACAAAAAGGTCTGCACGATTATTTCTACATATAAGTATGAGTTTTGATATCTGGACATCATATTTGCACGTCACTTTTCGAATTTGGAGATAAATAGTCTTATCAGTTATTTCTTTTAATTGTAGTCGCACATCATTATTATGTGAAGATAGTAATTTTATTGCTAGATTTTAGTCATGATTTAGAAGGGGAGTCTTGAAGCAACGGTAAGGTTGTTTCCGTGTGACCAAAAGGTTACGAGTTTGAGCCTTGGAATCAGCCACTGACAAAGTCAGATTAGGCTGCCTACAATACACCCTTTGGGGTGGGGCCCTTTCCCGGACTCTGCGTGAACGCGAAATGCTTGTGCACCGGACTGTCATTTTTTTATTTTAGTCATGATTTAGAAGTGTAATTTTTAGACTTGCCTAACTTGTGTTTGCTGTTAACCATGTCTTGCTTGAGATTGCCCAATTTTAATTAGAGGCCTGCCTTTTTTTTATGGAACCTTTTTTGTTTTATTTGTTAGAAACTAAATGATTTGCTTACTTTAATTTGGCACAAAAAAAGTTCATTATTTCTCCTTTCCTTTCTCCCATATATGCCAATTATTGAAATTATTTAATATCATGAGATGTCGAAATTTGCTAAGTTTTCTCTATCTTTATTGATAATTTGCATGACGATTTGAGTAGTATCAACTTCAAAGATTTTTTAGTAGTTTTGGGGAGATGTTAGATGCATATATTCCAAACAAACTTGGGGATGTAGTGGTAGAAAATATGATTTCATTAGATTTACTAACATTTAAGAAGTATGAAAGCCCTTGAACACATGAATGGTAAAATTGTTGATGGTAATAGCCTGCGAGTTTCTTGGACTAGATTCCAAAAGCGATTGTCACCTCGATGAGGAAAGTGTTAGCAGCAAAATATTACTCAGCTATCTCTCAGGTGCCAATTGAGGAAGTTGTTAAATTTGTTGAGTTTGTTAGCTTGATGGGCCCATTGTTAGTTAGCCAACAGTCTTCGCGCCATTTAGCCTATAAATGGAATGATCATATTGCCTGTAAGAACAGCATTTGGAAATGAATAAAAATTTTCTCTATTCCCTCTCTATATCTCTTTCTCTTTTTGCGTTCTCCTAATCTCTGGTCCAGCTTCCGCTCTGCCATTGATGTACTCTTCTCCAAGGTCCCTTCTGGAAGAGTCTTAACATTTGGTATCAGAGCTTCGATCCTGATCCACCAAAACTGTGTTTTCAAATTTCGATCGATTGGTTGAGCTCCCAACGATCCGGTTTCTATAACCAAACACATATTTTTTACTGTCGATTGATTGATTCGCATCATCAATCAATCTTGCTACCCAAATCGATTTGGGATCTTCTTCTTCAATCATGGCAATCTCTGAAAACACTCGTGATAATGAACACAGAAGATTGGAAGAAATGTGCAGTTGATGCAAAATTCGTGGGAAGAGTTTCAACAACTAATTAGGAAATAGTTGATGGAGCAGCAAGAACGTCAAGAAAGGGTGAATGCGAACCTGAATGAGAGGATAACGGGTCTGAGTCGACAAGTTCTGCAGTTAGCAAATCAGACAAGAAGTGTGAGAGTTAATGGTAACCCTAATTTCCCAGTTTCGCGCTTTTCTAAAGTAGAATTCCCGCGATTTGATGGTGTAGATGTCAAGGGATGGATTTATAAATGTGATCAATTCTTTGGGATTGATAATACTCCTGCAAATATGAAGGTGAAAATTGCTTCGATTCATTTAGGAGGCAAAGCCCTCATTTGGCATCAATCTTTTATTAAATCTATGGAAAATGTGGGGAATCTTGAGTGGAATACCTATAAGGATGCTATTTCGAGTAGATTTGGGGAGGACTATGTTGAACAAAGCTATGAAGATGATGGGAAAGATGTTGAAAGATCGAACTTAGGGAATGAGATGGAGGAAGTTCCTCATCCATCCTTGCAAGCCATGACTGGGACAAACAATTTTCAGACTATGAGAATTACTGAAAAGGTTAAAAACTGCCCTTTTCATATCCTGATTGACTCAGGAAGTATTTATAATTTCTTGGACCTAGAGATAGCGAAGAGGCTGCATTGCAGGACTTGGGTAATTCCACCCTTACAGGTATCAGTGGCTCATGGAAGTAAACTGCTGAGCACAGTTATGTGCAAGGATTTTAGTTGGGTGTTCCATGGCCAAGATTTCAGTATAGATGTGATGCTTTTGCCTTTGGGAAGTTGTGAGATGGTTCTTGGGGTTCAGTGGCCGTCCACACTAGGTCCCATCATGTGGGACTTTGAAAAACTACAGATGGAGTTTCTGTACAAGGGGAAGAAACAAGTTTTAAGGGCATTCAACAATCCTCTCTTAAATGGATGGAAGGGAAAGAGGTAGACAGGGCAGTGAGTAAGGGGGCCCAGGTGTTTGCCATACAAGTGGAGGCTGTTACACCATCTTGCAAGGGTGTGTGCTGACACAATTCTTTGATATTTTTGAGGAGCCTAAACAGCTCCATCCGCACAGGAGTCATGATCACCAAATTGTCCTCAAAGAGGGGACCTCACCAATCAATGTAAGACCCTACAGAGTTCCTTTTCAAAAGGATGTAATTGAGAGGGCGGTATTCGAAATGCTGGAACCAGGGGTGATTCGACCCTCACAGAGTCCCTTTTCCTCCCTTATAGTATTGGTTAAGAAAAAGGATGGGTCTTGGAGGTTTTGTGTGGATTATAGGCAACTAAATAAACACACAGTGATGGATAAATTTCCTATTCCAGTTATTGAGGAGTTACTTGATGAACTTCATGAGGCAAGATACTTCTCCAAAATTGACCTCGGGTCTGGTTACTAGCAGGTCAGAATGAAGCCAGAGGATGTGCCTAAAATAGCTTTTAGGACTCATAAGGAGCATTATGAATTCTTAGTTATGCCCTTTGGGCTACCAAATGCCCCTTCAACTTTCCAAGCCCTTATGAACCACATCTTCAAACCCTTTCCGAGACAATTTATCCTGGTATTTTTTGATGACATCCTTATTTACAGCAGGCCGTATGAACAACATATCCAGCATTTGAAGGCTGCTCTACAAGTTTTAAAGGACAACATCCTCTTTGCCAAGAAAAGCAAATGGGTGTTTGCTGTTGCTGAGATAGAGTATCTTGGTCATATCATCTCTGAGAAGGGAGTATCTACGGATCCTAAGAAGGTTGCTGCTATGACAGAATGGCCCACTCCAACAAAATCAAGCAACTAAGGGGTTCTTAGGATTAACAGGGTATTACAGGAAGTTTGTAAAGAATTATGGCATCATTAGCAGATCCACTACTAAAAAATCTGCTTTTTTTGACAGAAAATGGCAACGGAAAACGAGGCTGGCGGACACGTCGACGGAAGGACGGGAAAAGCAAAAGGGGAAGACGGACTGTCCGACGGACCACATTTCCGTCGGAATTCCAACGGAAATTCATCGGAAATTCTGTCGGCCCACTGGTCCTTTTTGACCGGAACTAGGACGAATTTCAAAATTCAAAATTAATTTTTTTTTTAAGTTTCTGACAGAAAACTCCATCGGAATTGGGATTCTGTTGGAATTTCCGACAGAATATTCCATCGGGAAAAAATATTCAAAATTTTTTGCATGAATTAATTGGATGGGAAATTTAAAATTTTTGAATATTCCGATGGAAAAATTCATCAGACATTCTCCTATAAAACTCGCCATTCGCTTCATTTTTTCGTTGCTCATTTCGTACAATAGAGAGAGATGGAGAGAGAGAGCGAGCACCGCTACTTGTCATCCCCCCACAGACGGTTGCCACCATCACCTCCTCTCGCCGTTATTCGTCGTCGACTTTTTGATAAGGTTTTCTTATGTGTAATTTGTATAAATTTGTTGTTAATTAACTATATACGTTGAATTTAATAATTTGTGTAATTGGTTTGCATGTAACTATGCAAATTAATAATTTATATAGTTAGTTTGTTACATTAATGTTAGTTTGTTAGAATGATAATTTACTCTCAATTTTGTACGTTGTTGTTAAAGAATATAATTTTTAATTAATGAAGTATAATTTAATCATACTATCAATTTAACGTAAATGATGAGAATTTATTGTGTATTACATACATTGAAAAATATTTTTGTTGTTCTGTACTATATTTTTTATTTTTTTAAATAAATTCTAAAAATTCCGACGGAATAGCCGACAGGTTCCGACAAAATCCGATAATTCCCCCCCTTTTTTTGCGAATTTTTTTTTGCATCCGACGGATGAGTCCGTCGGCTACCCCAATTCCGTCGGAGACCAGTCCGACGGACTAGTTATTTCCGTCGGAACCCCTTGCTGACCCCCTTATTTCGACGAACGTAGTCTGCCGGAATTTCTGACGGAAAATGTTGCTTTTTCTGTCGGAATATCCGTCGGAAAAAGTTGGGTTTTTAGTAGTCCCTCACTACCTTGTTAAAGAAGAATGCTTTCCAATGGTTGAATGTAGCACAAGAAACCTTTGACGAACTTAAAAAGGCCATTAGTCTTGCTCCAGTGTTAACTGTGCCTAATTTCACCCAACCTTTTGTTAGAGAAATAGATACTTCTGGTATGGGAATTGGTGCTATTTTGATGCAGCAGGGTCACCCCATATCATTTATAAGAAAGCCTTAGCACCAAAGCATCAGAGTCTCTCTACCTATGAAAAAGAGCTGCTGGCTGTGGTCTTGGCTATAGAAAAATGGAGACCTTATTTGGTGGGGAGGCATTTCATTATCAAGACAGACCATTTCAGCCTTAACTACATTTTGGAGCAAAGAATCACCACCACATTCCAAAGTAAATGGCTTCCAAAATTACTAGATTTTGACTATGAAATAGTCTATAAAAAGGACAAAGAGAATGTGGCTGCAGACGCCTTTTCTAGGATCATAGGGCCTCAAGTCATGGCCCTTACTCTGAGTACCATAGAAACTGACTTGCTGGACAAAATCAACACCTCATGGGAAAAGGAAGAGGATTTACAACAACTCATACACAATCTAGCTTCAGGTCAGCAACAATCCAAGTACTCCTAACAACAAGGACTGTTGAAGAGAAAGGGGAAGTTAGTAGTAGGGGTTGATAGGGAGTTGGGGGAGCATTTGATTCAACTATTTCATAATACACCTCTTGGGGGACATTCAGGGGCTACTGTCACAATGAAGAAACTAACAGAGCTTTTCTGTTGGAAAGGACACAAGAAAGAAGTAAGGAATTTTGTGAGAGCCTGTGACACTTGTCAGAGATGCAAAGCTGACTTACAATCACCAGGGGGCCTACTTCATCCCTTCCCCCATTCCTAGAGCCATCTGGACTGATATCTCGATGGACTTTATTGAAGGGTTGCCGAGGTCGAGAGGCAAAGACACCATTTTGGTAGTAGTGGACAGGCTTAGCAAATATAGCCACTTCCTTGCATTGTCCCACCCATTTACTGCTGCCTCATTTGCACAACTTTATTTTGAGCATATTTTCAAACTTCATGGCATGCCAAAGACTATTGTGAGTGATAAGGACAAGGTATTTCTAAGTGGATTATGGACTAAACTCTTTTCTAAGCAACAAACTGCCCTACACTTATCAACTGCCTACCATCCCCAGTCTGATGGGTAGACAGAGGTTGTCAATAGATGATTGGAGGGATATTTGAGGTGTATAGCAGGAGAGAGGCCCTTGGAATGGGTGCTTTGGTTACCTCTAGCAGAGTGGTGGTATAACACCAATTGACATTCTACCACAAATGTAACCTCCTACGAGGTGGTTTATGGACAGTCACCATCACTCCACATCCTTTATGTGCCAGGGGATAGCAATGTGGGAGCTGTGGACCGAAGCCTTAGAGCTCACGAGGAATGCATTAGAATGCCTAAGTATCATCTACAGAAATCCCAACAGAGGATGAAGACCCAAGCTGATAAGCACAGGACTCACAGAGAGTTGGCTGTGGGGGATTGGGCCTATGTGGAGTTGCAACCATACAAGTAGAGTTCCTTAATGGTCCGGGTCAATCAAAAATTGGCAGCAAAGTACTTTGATCCTTTCCAAATCAGTGCCAGGGTAGCCCAGGTGGCTTACATATTACAGCTATCCCCACACTCAAGGATACACCCAGTTTTCCTTGTATCACAACTGAAGAAGAAAATTGGTAACAAGCCCCATCAAAGTATTTTATCAGAAATTGATGATTTCGGGTAGATTGCAGCAGAACTTGTGGCAGTGTTGGGTAGGAAGCTTGGAAGGGAGGGCAATCATGCTGTGGTTTATGTCCTTATTCAATGGTCCAATGGCACTAAAGAGGATGCAACTTGGGAACTCTATTTCGATATTGAAAAGAAATTTCCACAATTTAATCTCCAAGCTTGAGGACAAGCTCTTCTGAAGGGGAGATGTATTTGTTAGCAGCAAAATATTACTAACCTATCTCTCAGGTGCCAATTGAGGAAGTTGTTAAATTTGTTGAGTTTGTTAGCTTGATGGGCCCACTGTTAGTTAGTCGACAGTCTTGGCGCCATTTAGCCTGTAAATGGAAAGATCATATTGCCTATAAGAACGACTTTTGGAAATGAATATCAATTCTCTCTCTTCCCTCTCTATTTTTCTCTCTCTCTCTCACTCTTCGTTCTCATGATCTTTGGCCCAGCTTCCGCTCTACCATTGATCTACTCTTCTCCGAGGTCCCTCCTGGAAGAGTCTTAACAGAAAGGAAAGCATTTATTCTCAAAATAAGTCTATTTGGAAGTGGGTTCCCAAAGTAAAAAAACGTCCATAATCAAGATACATCATCTCTTTATAAGCAAACTCTTTTGCGCAACCAAATTCAATAAGGATAGGCAAATCTTGATCCAAAGGAAAAATATGGCAAACAAAAAGTAAGCTTAAGAGTTTTTCATCTTACGTTTTCTCCTATTCAGTAGGTCACTATTTGAATCGATGTCCATATCTGAAAACTATAGTCTCTAGAATTTTTTGCTTACGTAAGCTATAGTGGAGGAGCTGTATAGCAACCGTATTTTCTCTTTTGTTATTGTATGGCTCATGCCAATTAAATAATTGAAATTTTTTTGAGATATGGCTCCATAGGATAATTGTCTATTTTTTATTAAATAAAAGTGTTGATGCACGATAAACTAGATTTTGTTCATAATTTTATGATTTTGATTGTGAATAATTATTTTCTATGGTGGACCTTTAAGGAATATCAGAACCCCATAAGTATCTATGTGGGAAACAATAATACTATAATTATTTCTTTAGAGGCAAATGATCGATCAAAAGGAATTTTTTTTAATTGAACACTGAAGTGAATTGATTCATAAGAAACATTTCATAGTATTTAATTTTACAGTAATTGAGTTGTTACTTAAATTAACTTTCATAAAATTACGAATTTTTTAAGCATGTATAATGGTCTTTGATCATCTAAAAAATTTTATGAAATTATGAGATTATCAGTATGGATATGCATATGAAACTTCATTATATATATGTGTGTGTGTAGACACGCTAAAAACTTCTAGTAAAACTCTTAATTGAGCTCCGATATATGTCAATAATGGATTTGAAAAGTTCTGTAAGATAGAATAAATGTAGCATTATAAGGAATAATGTGGTGCATAGAATAAAAACTCACTACAAAAATACATCTAATCTGTACCGACGGAAAAAGGTCAATTTTCCGACGGAAAAATGAATCTCCGACGGAAAATACGACGCCGAGTGCCTCGTCAGGATTCAGCTCGTCGCAGAAAATATTCTGACGGAATTTCCGACAAGAAACACCCGTCGGACAGTTGTTTGAGGAGCAGACTGAACAGCGGGGGGGAGGAAATTTCTGACGGAAATTGCCTCCCCCCTAAAAAAAAATATTTTGGTTCTCAGTTCTCAAAAGCCAAAAAAAAAAATTAAAGATGTTATGAAATGTAATACGTAATAATTATTTTATATCTGGCAAAAGAATGTGCTAAATTAAATATTAATTACGACATTCAAGTTATTTTAGATATACACGGAGATGACATAAACTACACGCAAATCATATAAATTAATCAGAGTCAGACAAATTTGTGAGATCATCATCATTGTCAGTTTGGGAGTCCTCTTCATCATCAGGGTTCAAGTTGATGTGGCTGGAAGAACTTGCACTTTGACCTTTGAAAAATCTTAAAACTTTTTTTGGCATGCGCTCTGTCTTCCCCTGTTTCTTGGCTATTTGAGTTATAGTCTCTGTTTGCTTGGTTATGCTCTCATTGAGGAATTGCGCTTGTTCTCTTGGATCAAAATGCGCAACTGATGAATGATGTGCAACTGCAATGGTAGCTGATTTCTTCAACTTGACCCCCTCCGTGCCAAAACCATATACACGGTCTTTCTTGTCCAGATTTTCTTTAATCCAAAACTCTTCTTGGGTTATAGGTGACAGTTGGGAGCCACCTTGAGTTGCAGCTTGAGAGTACTCATGTCATTTGTTGTGATGATCCTCCTGAAAATGGTCAAAAATAAAACTATTTTAATTTGTACTAAACCTACAATTATAACATATGAATATAATCTCTGAATTGAATGTGCCAAACTTACATATTTTTTTGCAGATTTTTTATCCACAGAAGTTTTGTCTTTCACCCTGCAATGAGTGTCCTTAAACAATTCCTCACATGTGGGTTCCCTACATAATGCTTTGGCCTGAAGAAAAAAAGGTAAGCAGCAATTAAATATAAACAATGACGATCCACGAAAACCTCAATCCATACCATACATTATATATATATATATATATATATATATATATATATATATATATATATATATATATATGGAATATGCTTATTAATAATCACATTCCTTACCAGACGCCTTTTCCTTTCACTAATCAGAATTGAGCCACATGTATGTAATGAATGATCAAAACTTTGAGTATCACTCAATCTATTCTTCTTATTTTGTTGACTCAATTTCTTGAACTTCTCATCGTCACTCCAATGCTTAAGCATGTCATTCCAAACACTACGTGGTAACCACTTCAGCCTTTTGTTGTACCTCCTGCCATATCCTAGAAAGCCTCTAAGTCGAGTTGCATCTCTGAACTCAAAGTTACGCCGTATCTGAGTTTCATTGTCTGGATGCCAGTAGTAGTGTTTCTGTGACAAAGTTGAAGTATATTAGTAATTAAACATCTCAAACAATCCAATGACGACTTTCAAATTCATTGTACAGATAATTAATCTTGAACTCATTGAACCATATGTCTCTCTGAGATCGTGAAACTTCCCCCCACGTAGACCAATGACGTGGGTACTTACCTGCAAAGCTTTCAACAATTTTCTGAACTACTCCCTGATATGGAACAAAACTAACAAAAAAAGAATTTGTTAAAAGTAATTAATTGCTGTAAGCATTAAAAGAATATGATTGCTGAAGAAGTTACAAAGTTTGTAATGAACTTACGTGTCACCATCGGGTTATAAAGATATCTTATTATTGGTGCTTGCTGTTTCATTATCAGGTGCAGGACTATGTCTATCTCTTCCTACCCCTTCATTTTGGACCCATTCGTTGTGCATTGAGTGGCTTGACATTTTAGGTTGCTCCATCATCTGATTACCGTTGAAATGTGGACTAATAGTGCCAAACTGTTGATAAAGTAATGGAATAGCTGAAGTACCACTCATGTAAGGAATATTGGGTTGGATTGGTGTCCGCATACCCGCACCAAACAAAGGTGATTGCATATGGGGTTGCTCATTCATACTACCAAAATAATTTTCAAATGGTTGAGTTGGATCAAGAAAACCTCCAAACATTCCAACAAAGGTGTTTGTTTTATAGTTTTGATAAGCAAGATCATACTGTGGGGTCAGTTGTGGTGCTCCTCTACCCGAATCATTCCAAACCGTTCGATCACGACCACGTCCACTATTGAGTCTAGACATCTAACAAATAAGAACAAAATAAAAAAATAGAACCGCGCAAATATATCACAAATTGTCAGTGAAAAAATTACAGTACATATATACAATTGTTTTCTGAGTTTGCAATTAAGAAAAACTACATACACATGCATAAATATTCATACAACGAAAAGATTAAATCAATCATTGTGGGACCCGTCTTCATCGTCATCATCACAACTTTGTAATGCCATATTTTCATCATCATCATCATCAGTGTCTTCAGCTTTATCCTCCCATTCACCTTCTTCATCATATTCATCACCATCATCATGTTCACCATTCCCATCATAATCATCACCCCAATCATGTCCATCAACATCATCAGCTAGTGCAGTTTCATCGACTAATGTTGTGGGTATTACATTATCCACATTCATGGTTGTCATTCCTGACTGTTGATAGGCAAGTTTTAGATTATCCTTATCTTTAGGAGCACCGCGAAGTTTGTTTGGTATAGCTACCCACCAATTCGGTTTTCCTGGTACCCCCTTAGGGTATTTAAGATATACCACTTGAGTTGCAGTATCGACAAATATGAATGGGTCAAACTTTCTATAACGTCTAGTATGATTAACCTCAGGAGATGGGACAAATTTAGGATAACGTAGTCCCCAGGAACATCCGGGTCAAACCACTCACAATTAAAAAGTACACATTTTTTAATTGGCTCACCCGTAAATTCAACACGAATAATTTCGTGAAGTATGCCATAATAATCCCCTGGTACTTCATCACCTTCGCCAACTCCTTTGACACATACGGCACAATTATATGTTGCTTTACCTTCATTTCTAACCTTGGTATGAAACCAATAACCATTAACTTTATACTTAGAAAAACACTCCACTATCATAATCGGTCCATGAGATAGGTTTACCAAAAAATCTTGCCTCTCATCATTAAACACCCGATAAGAATTGACCTATAAAGAAAAAAAGAAGGCAATACTCTTTAGATCGAGTTACAAAAATTTTGTTTAGGAATTGAAGGTTACTTCAGAGAAATTACTTACATTACACTCAAACCACTGTGCAAAATTTGTCTCGATAAACAAGTCAACTTCCACATCACTCGTGTTTGGATTATGACCGCGAAATTGATGTTTGAGCCAATTGCAATGTATAACGAGTGCAGTTAATTGATTATTCTTCGACAATTATGAATTATTCAAATGAAACTTTCAGTGACTGATATACTTACTTTAAATATGGTTGCACTTCATTACAATTCAGTAAAATGTGTAGGCAAGCGACACGGTACTCCGCCTCAGTAAGATATCTTTTTCCTCGATTTTCAAATTGAGTGCCCTTAAGGTTGAACACCGATACAGTTGGCATTTGTGGTTCAAATTGTTGCATACCCTCATTACGCCCAATAGTTGGGCGATGAAAGCTTGACTGAAAATAATACTCTGCGAAATATTTAATCTCAAATGCTAAGTATGCATGAACCATAAATGCCTCTACACGAGCTTTGTTCGTTGCCGCAGGCTTCAACCAGCCAAAATACCTCTCAAAAGGATACATCCATCGATATTGAACAGGACCACCCAAAAAAGCTTCTTCGGCTAAATAAATAGGCAAATGTTCCATGACATTCCAAAATCATGAGGGAAAACTGTCTCCAATTTACAAAGAGTAATAGCAATGTTCTCGTTCATCTCTTCCAGGCTTCCAGCATGCCAACATGTAACTTACTGGAGCATAGGTTTCTGAAAAATTCACTCAATTCGACCGAGGGTCCCAACACATCTTCCAGAAGAGCTGCAAAAGCTACCAGAAGAAGATTTCCAAAGACACATGATGATAATGACTTTTCATGTTTTGCAACTTTATGTTAGATAGATCCACCCAATTTTTCACACTAGAACAATAACCATCAGGCATATGAACCTCCCGCAACTATTGACAGACAACCATTTTTTGAGGTAATCACAGTGTAAACTTGACTTTTGGCTTACACAATCCATCAGTTGACTCTCTTGTAGCCAAGTTCAACTCTTGCTTACTACACAGAATAGACATATCCATTTTTGCTTTGATATCATCATTTGTTTTTTTTTGGGAACATCCATCATTGGGTTTATTATATTTTCATTAAAGTTTTTATCAATATGCATAACATCAAGGTTATGCCTCAAAAGTTGATGCTTCCAATACGGCAACTCCCAAAAGATACTTTGCTTTGTCCAATTATGTTCATTTTCCTCAAATTCTGGAATTTGAAAATGGATATCAGTAGTCACTTTAGGCAATGTCGATACCCTATCAGACAACATTTCACCAGAAATCCTCTAGGGGTAGCCAATGTGTATGATCTTCCCTTTACGAAAAGCAACTTTATTAGCTCTAAAACAATGATTCCGAGGCAAGAACTGACGATGGTAATCGAACGAAGATGGCTTCCGACCATGCTGTAACTGGAATGCACAATTTTGGTGCATACAAACCGGACATGCTAACAACCCATGAGTACTCCAACCGGATAACATACCATAGGCGGAAAAATCATTAATTGTCCACATCAACGCGACATGCAATCTAAAAGTTTCCCTGCATGAAACATCAAATGTATCCACCCCAACATCCCAGAACATTTTCAACTCATCAATTAAGGGTTGCAAGTACACATCAATTCTATTTTTCGGATTTGTTGGACCCGGAATAATACAACTTAAGAACATGTATGGAGTGACCATACCCATATCTGGAGGCAAGTTATAAGGTGTAACAACAATTGGCCACATAGAGTACGATCTTCCAGATATGAAAAATGGTGTGAAACCATCAGCACAAAGACCTAACCTTACATTCCGAGGCTCTGCTGCAAAATTTGGATACTTTTGGTCGAAATTCTTCCGAGCTAATCCATCCAACGGATGCCAGAGAACACCCGATTCTTGGCGGTGCTCATGATGCCATCTCATATGGACGACAATCCTTTTTAAGGCATGCAGTTGTACAATCTTGGAATTAAAGGCACGTAGTGTATTTTTGTATATGAAACATCCTTATGACCTCGTTGGTTGGATTTATTTGGTAATTGTCTTGCATGTCCACAAAAATTGCATGTGGACAAATTATCAGCCTGTTTATAATAAAGCATGCAACCATTCGGACAACAATCAATTTCCTGAACATCCATACCCAAATCTCTCACTTTTCTGAGCTGTTGATGATAATTTTTTGGAATGCCATTTTCAGAAGGGCATACATCTTTCATCAGATCAACAACTTCATTGAAACAACGTTGTGACATATTGTGCCTTGATTTAATACTAAGTAGCATCACCGATGTTTCAAGTTCAGTTATGTTACACCCTTCATACTACGGTTTTTGGGCAGATTCAAGTATAGTGTAAAATGCCTCAAGATTTACGTCATGATTTCTAATCATGTTCATTTCATTAGCTTGGAAGGTAGCATGAAGTATGTTCTCCATATGATTATGATTGTTGTGATCATAATCAAAATTTATAGAATGTGAACTACTTGCACCCTCTGCTTCCGAATTATCTTCTTCCCCATGACTTGTCAAATACCAATAATTCTTCACAAACCCCTTTCTATACAAATGAGACTTTACAATGTCAGGTGCAAAATATTGCATATTCTTGCACTTCACACATGGACATCTATAAACTCCATTAATTCTAAACTCTCCCTGATTTCGTGCAAATTTATCAAACATATTAACTCCCATCAACCACTCATCTCTAAGTCCATGTCCATTAGAATTTCTTCTCCTATACATCTATTGACGATGCAACGGTTCGTCCATATGTTGCTAATATGATTGCCTTAATTGTTATATAAAATACAATTAATTGCAAGAAAAATATTTTAGAAATCTATTTAACCAGTTCAACATATATATATGTATTACATAAAAATATATTTAATATACATCAAACAAGAATATTATTTACATATTTCCCAATGATAAATATACACAACAAATCAAACAAAAAATTAATAAAATATAAACACAATTAACATAATGAGCAAACTTCAATTAATATTATACTTAACATGTACACCTCAATATATACTTAACATACTTCAACAGCACATACACTTCATGACATAGCTTACAAAACATTAACATATATCGCAAATCAAACAAAATACAAACATACTTAGAAAATTTAAAATATTCACTAAAGCAAAACACATTACACATGTCTAATATAATTATTATAAATGTACATACTGATCATATTTAACTCCATTAATTCAAATAAATACACTTCATCAATATAATTAAAATTTAATGTAATTCACATCCGCATTTTACGACAATAATAAATTACATATTAAACCAACCAACTCATACAAAAAATTAATCATATCTCAAAAAAAGAAAATTATTCACATACTTACCAAAAATTAATTTACAAAACAAATCAACCATAAAACAAACATACTTAACATTCTTAAACCATTTACCGAAAACAATACATATATTACACATGCTTACGTACTCACAACTATTTCAATTATTCAAATCAACATACATTACATATTAAATTAGAGTTACATTATACTTGTTTTCTATCAAAATAAATTCTCAAAAAACCTAAAATACAACAATTAATGAAATTAAACATATACGCAAACAAAAATAAATTTAACATAACAATATTATTTATCTACATAAGCCTCAATAAGCATCAATAAGCATCAATCTTGAAAATTAAACACCTTATTTCACACTTCATCTAATTAAACAAACCCAACCAAAAATAACAAAATACTATTAGCATACTTAACAAACTTAAATTAATATATACTTAACATACCTAGATCTTGCAAAAATATAACAAAAATTCTTAACATATCAAACAAATCATAAAAAAATTAAACATACCTCAAAAAACATACATGCCTAACATTTTTAACATTTTAAAATAAACAAACTTGTTTTACTTAAATTATTCACTTCAATAAAACATCTTATACATGGTTAACATATTTAACATTTTAAAATAATTACATAATTATTTCAGATTTATAAAAATAACAAAATACTATTAACATGCTTAACAAACTTAAATTACTATATACTTAACATACCTAGATCTTGCAAAAATATAAAAAAAAATTCTTAACATATCAAACTAATCATAAAAAAATTAAACATACTTCCAAAAACATACATGTCTAATATCTTTAACATTTTATAATAAACAAACTTGTTTTACTTAAATTATTCACTTTAATAAAACATCTTATACATGCTTAACATATTTAACATTTTAAAATAATTAGATAATTATTTCAGATTTACATACTTACCATGTTTTACTCCACTTATTGTAATAAACATATTTTACATATTAAATAAATAATTAACGCAATTCAAATTCATATTCAACGGAAAAAATAAATTATTCAAACTAAATAAACATGCTTCAACATTAAAATTTAACACAATTTTTAAAGCGCAATAATTCTACTAACCTTTAAACACCCGAAAAATCAAGCGAATTACCGGTGGTGGCGACACTAGCGGCGGCGGTTGTGGTGGCACTGGCGGCGTTCCCGGCGGCGGCAAAACTTGAAAAACCAAGATCATAGAAAATATCAATTAACTTAACTATTTCAATTTCAAACAACAAATTAACCAAAAAAGTCACTTACCGTTCAGTTTTTCAACCACCGAAATCTTCAAATCCCACTTTCTCTCTCTTCCTTCTCCTCCCTCTGTCTCTTTTCGAACCTCACTTATCTCTCTACACTTTGCAAATGCCTCACAAAATCACCCCCTAGCAAATTTAAAACCGGCACGCTGAGCTCGCTCGAGATCTGCGCCAGAAATCCGATGGGTTTTCGTCGAAAATCCCGTCGGAAATTTGAATTTCCGTCGGTCCCTCTGACATTTTTCGACGTCTGTCCAATGCATCGCTCTTTCCGTCGGAGTTTGGCAGCGTTTTTGTAGCTCCACCTAAATTGTGCCAGTTTTAATAAACATCGGTGACAAAATTGACATCAATAAGTTTAGTTATAATTCTTAAGATTGATGGTTGACAACAATTGATGAACTTTCTAAAAGTTGTTATCGAAGGTTTGAATTTAAATCTTGTCTATATTAATTTTTGTAACTACTTTGGTACCAGGAGAAAAACATTAATGTAAATGGCATGATTTAAAACTTAGGAAAATTCCATTTGGTGACCCTGAACATTTGTCGTTTTTATTGTATCTTAATTTGTTAACTTTTTGCACAGTATCGCATTATATTTTGTCCTATATATATGGCGTGATTAGATGATAACATTGCACATTAACTTATATATATTGTTTGCCCATTTGGAGGCCAAAATAGCATATAATCAAACAAAACTACCCTTGTTTTAATCCTTCACTTCTTACAATTACCAGACCCCAAGTTGACATATTAAAAGCCCTAAACTTGGCTTCACTTCTCTTCGCCCTCCCTCTAAGAACTCACTCATCTCCTTTCCTGACTTGGAAATCATTGAAAGGAGCTCGAAAACCCTAAAGTTCGAAGCTTCAATTTTGGTCTGTCTATCTATATGTTGATCATACTTGGTCTCGCTTTATGCCACTCCTCTCTCTCTCTCTCTCCTTTTTGTTGATGCTGCAAGCAATGGAGGTTAAAAGCCAGTATTGCAATTGTCAAATCCAAGAAAGCAGTTGAGAATTTCGGAGTTAAAAGGTAATCCCAGTATTCCCTGTTTTGGTTGCCACGATTGGAACTTCTTCATATGGGTGTTAGATGCTCACATTAAGTGGTAAAAGGAAGCCAAAGAAGAAGAAGTTAGGGAATGTCAATTTGAGGAAGTGAAAGAACAAGCTCTTTGAATCAAATTATCAAACACATGGTGTACATATTTCTCAAGATCTCGTTATTTGAAGACCATATTTTTCTATTCTTTACTGCAGAAGTAAACTAATTTAAGTCTAATCTTGGGCCGTCCCTCCTTAACCAATTTGAATCATCTTCCCTCATTTTCATATCAACTTAGTACCATCCACTTTCTTCCAAAATTCAGCATTATCCAATCAAGGTTAGTGTATTTTTTGACATGGATATGGCTTAAATTCTAATTTCAGTGGGAAAATCTTTATGGGCACGACTCAGAGTTGTGAATAATTCAGAAAAATTGTCTGAATTGAGAAATTGAATAAATAGGATTACGGTAGAGATAGAAGACCATCTGGGAAATGCCTTGAGCTCTGAATTTTGGTGAAGAAGAGAGATAAGATACAGAGAAAGTAGGATGAAGAAAATAGTAGGGGAGGAGGTGGAGGAGGAGGGGTGTTCAAGGTCGATCTTGTTTGTGAACTTCTTGTTGTGCTTGGGATACTTAGGCTCTGTTTTTTTCAGTAGGAAATAAGGGGTGTGAGATGGGTGAGTGTGGGAAAAGGGGAAGGAGCGAGTGAGTATGATATTTTTTTTTTTAAGTGCAGGAATGAGTGGGTGAGTGTAGGTGAAAATTGAAAGCATTTGAATGAAGTTGAAGTATTGATTATTAATATTTTTTTGTTTTATAATATAATAATTTTATTGTGATAGTAATTAATGATGATGAAATTTTTTTATTTTTGTTTATTCTTTTTTGTTCTTTTTTATTTTGTTTATTTTGTTTATTTTTTTTTGTATTTTTATTATGTTATTTTTGTATTTTTAATTTTTTAATTTTTAATTTTTAATTTTTAATTTTTAATTTTTAATTTTTAATTTTTTAATTTTTAAAATTTTAAATTTTTAATTTTAAATTTTTAAAATTTTTTTGTTTTTATTTTTCTTAAATTTTTAAATTTTTTTTAGTTTTAATTTTTTTATTTTTTTGTATTTATTTTTTCTTTTCTTATTTTGTATTTTTTTCTATTTATTTTTTTATTTTTTATTTTTTTGGAATTTTTCGTTGGTTGTTTTTCTAGAATAAAAAAATAAAAAATAAATAAATAAATACAACAAAATAAAAAAATAAAAAATAAATACAAAATAAAAACAAAAAATTAAAAATAAAAGAAGTACAAAATTTTAAAAACTAAAACATTAAAAATTAAAACTTAAAATAAAAATTAAAAATAAATACAAAAAAATAAACAAAATAAACAAATAAACAAATAAACAAATAAAAAATAGATATAAAAAAATTTAAAAAAATAATGAAAAATTTAAAAAATAATGAAAAAAAAAAAAACTGTTCCATAACATCCGAAAAATTAAAACTGCTCATAATTAGGGATGACAATAAAACCCGTACCCATTTAAAACCCGCAAAATCCGCCCCATTTAAAACCCAAATGGGTGATGAAAATGGATTTTAAATGGGTATGGGGCGGGTATGGGTATGGGTACGGGTATGGGTATAGCCCTCACCCGCCCCATACCCGTACCCTACCCGTACCCGTTTTTACTATAAGAAAAAAATTTATTTTCGATTAATATTTTTCCAGTTAAAGTCTAATCCAAACAGTTCAAACAAAAAAATTAGTCAATAATGTATTTGAATTCACATTTCTAAACAATATATTCTCAAAATATCACAACTTTGCAATCTTATAAGGACAAAAACATATATCGTACTTGGATATGGGTTTCATATGGGTATTAGTTTTCATTATCTATTTGAACCCGAATAAAACCCGCAAACCCGCAAAACCCGATGGGTATGGGTATGAGTTTTATTTTTTAATACCCGACGGGTACGGGTATGGGTACGATTTTTGAAAACGGGTATGGGTAAGGGTACGGCTCAACCCGCCCCGTACCCGCCCCATTGCCATCCCTACTCATAATTGCTATCATATTATTTGTACACACAATTACGTAAATTATAAAAATTTTCAGAATATGAGAAATTGTTGTTTTATGTAGATGTGAAAAGGAGTAGGTGAGTGTGGAAAAGAGTGATATTTTTTTTAAAGTGTGGGAAGGATTGGGAAAAGGGGGGAATGAGTGAGTGAGTTGGGTTGGGTTGATTCCCAACGAAAAGAACAGGGCATTACATTTTTCATCTCCCTTTTGTTTTGATGGAGAAACATAATGGCAGAAGAGGAGCACGAAGAGGGTTAGAGAAAGACAGATATATTAAGGGTACTAGTCTGGACCTGTGCTTTGCACGGTGCATGCTACAGTAGACAGTTTGAAAATATATATATATATATATATAAATATATATATATATATATATATATATATATATATATATATAGA
>JACYFF010031959.1:93712486-93741301 GCA_017589665.1 Selenicereus undatus
AGAGAGAGAGAGAGAGAGAGAGAGAGAGAGAGAGAGAGAGAGAGAGAGAGAGAGAGAGAGAGAGAGTCAAAATAATATAGGAATAATTAGAGACAAAGTTAATATACTAATTTAGAAACGGGAACTCAAATATATTGAAACTTATAAGTAGATGGCAGTTTCATGCACAATCATTGAAACTCAATAATTAAAACAACCAATGATTGTAAAAAACAGGATGTAAAGTATGATAGAGATTATAGTTACTTAAAATAAAACTAAAAATCATGCTAAATAACATAAGAATACATTAATTTATGGCGCCAATGACGAAGAATCCACCTTCTCTTCTTGTGCTTACATTAAAAATTAAGTTCTTAGTAATAATTTCATTAACAATGATATAATTGAAGCCTATAATTACATCTTGTGTACCAGCTGTACCTAGCATAAGTGTTTCATAAGTAATACACCATACCTTTTCCTCCCAACTAACTGACGCAATAAGAGTGAAGACAATTCTATTTCATGGTGTCGTGGAGGCTCCATGACAAATACCCATGGTTTGCATATATATTCATCCTTAATTGCATATAGAGATAGATGACCATATGGCTGTAGAGAACGTTATGATGAAATAGTTAGTCATCGAAAAATAAATTGTGCAAAATGTGATGAATAATACAATACTTGTGTTGCATATAAATCCAATTGTGTTGTTGTATGCAAAAGAATACTTTACATGAGCTTTAACATGCCATAGAATATAATATATTTCCACTAATCATAGTATATTTGCGATATTGGACAAATTGATAATGCCATAATATTTTTCACCCATGTTATGGTAAGTGACCTATATATTTGTCCAATTATTTTATATTGTTTGCAGTATGGGACAAATTATTTTATAACTAATAAAATTTATGCTTTCTCTTATATTCTCTCAAATTAAGTTCACGCATGTTATGGTAAGTGACATATATATTTGTCCAATTATTTAATATTGTTTGCAGTATGGGACACATTATTTTATAACTAATAAAATTTCTACTTTCTCTAATAATTCTCTCAAATTAAGTAAATAATCACGTATATCTCATACCAAAATTGAGAAGGGGGAGACATTTACACACAAACGATTACAAAAAATCCACCAACAAATTTGATCAAAAGTAAGAGATAACCCTCACCTGATATGAGTTGTGGCTATGATACTTGTGAGTTATGGCTACCGCTTGTCCAATTTTCTGTTTCCTGCACATGCATATAAATCAACTCTTAAACTCTAAGTTTTTAATGGATAATAAATACAATTTAGAGAATTTGACGAAGAAAATATGATATATGTAACTATATTGTAGGAAATAGTATCTAATAATGATGAAGGTAAAAAAATTATATAAACATAGACTAATTGAGCTTTCTGATATAAACATTTCTTATTTAAGCAAATTGACATATGATAATAATGTAAATTAACCAAATAAAATTTATTAGTTTTAGCCCAATTTTTTAAAAATAATAATTAAACGTTGAAAGGGGGTTGCATGCATAAAAAAACTAATTAGCATGATCAACGATAATCACAAATAAAATGATAAGGCTAAAAAATTAATATTATAAATACATCAATGATGGAACAAACAACCTAAACCATGGAAGTCTATGTGTAAAACTAATTAACATGATCTACTAATATAATTAACATAATCAATGTAACGATTAAACTTCATCGCTTCTAAAGTATATGCCTAGAAACCTAAAAGATTACATAAATATATACTAATCGAATAGTGTAGTGTGAATATTGCTCATTGGAACTAAGTAACTTGGCACATGATAATAATGTAAATTACTAATCAAACCAAATCTAGCACTTTTAACCCATTGTTTAAAAAACTAATTAACCATTAAAAAAGGGGTCGCATGCATAAGAAACATTCATATATCACATATCACGTCAAGGAGATGTGTACCTTACCCTCCAGAAGGAGTTAATATTAGCTCGGATCGACTCTTGTGCTTTGACTGAAATCAATTTCATGGTAATTTACAGATGGTATTATGATATATATATAGCATATGTAATTGTTATCATAAATACTGGAAAAAGATATTTGATATTCCATAGTTAAGTTACAAAAAATAGGTAAAAATCCTAAGTCAAGATAATATTAATATTCTTTGCACACTAAGACTCCTCAATGGTATAAATTCCAAAAAATTATTAAGTCAAGATAATATTAATAGTGTAATATATCTATACTATTAATATTCTAGCCAGGGTAGGGGGTTGCATGCATAAATTTAAAAAAACTAATTAAGATGATCAATGATAATCACAAATAAAATGGTAAGACTAAAAAATTAATATTATAAATACATCAATGATGGAACAAACAACCTAAACCGTGGAAGTACGTCTATGCGTAAAACTAATTAACATGAGCTACTAATATAATTAATAACCTAAATCGTGTAAGAACAATGACCACTTTTTGGTAATTATATTTAAGAGTACTATATTAAAAGAATGCAGTGATTCTCATTGTTATTCTTATTTCCTTTTCATGTTTCCGTAATTAATATTTATATTTTTCTTGTTAATTATTTTTTTGTTCTGAATTGATTAATTAATATGAACGGATGTGATTAAGAGTGAGGATTAATCTCATGGCCCAAAAGTTCTGATTTTTGACGATGCAGGAAAAATCCACGTCTAAATTCACGTCAGTACAACATTGCTTTTATATAATAGTATAGATAAGGATGACTTGAATCCACAAACCTTATTGCTCTAAGGACCATAGAAATCCTCAAAGGCCTCTTCATTACCAAAGGCATCACACTTACCAGTCCCTGGACAGTAGATGATTCCATTGCCATAACGACCCAGAAGGTAGATCCTATTTCCCGTGCATTCTCCTCTTGCCTCTTCTGAAAAAGATGAATGGATGACGGAAAACAACACAAGGTTTCCTAAAATTTTCGCTCAGACACCGATTGCTTGCTAAATGCTCAAACCTAAACACCCAAATCAACCTGCCAATTTTGCCAATGAATACCAATAGTAGCTCTCCATTGCACTCAAGCAGATGGCTTGAATGGAAAGATCTGGACAGTGTTCGTAGTCAAGGAACTTCTCTAGCCAATTCGAGCTTTCCAAGATGTCCTTCTTGGTCCAAGAAATAAAGTACACCATCGTATTCAAAATGTGGAAGGCGGAGTCCTTTCCATCAGGCTATAACATCTACGGCTGGGGTTATTGTAATAGTAAGATAACAACGAAACTAAGCATCAATCTTCTGCGCCCCCTTTATATACCATTTTATGAGCCAGTAAGCTCAGTGTCGATTATTGAAATTACCACCTCTTCTTCGAATCAAATAGGAAAAAAAAAACCAAACAAAATTCACAGAAAGTGTCGACAATCTAACGTTATTGAAAGTGTTTTAGACAAATGAATCAAAAGATGTGTTTAAAACAAAAGAGTCATGTAGAATGTGTTTGATGAAATCACAATCTTAATATTCTTGATAAGTCAAGTACAATATACTGCATGAACTGATACAAGAAAGGGTCCTCCTACCAGCATTGCTTGTTCCTTGCGAGTACAGCGAACGATAAACATAGAGGCATAAGAATTATTCTGACAAAGAAATCTTCTTTAGCCGCTCATTCTTGCACCTTCTCTGGTCTTCAACCATTGACTCAAAGACATTCAACAAATTATGCAGCCCTTCCAGATTTTCTCTCTCCCCTAAAGCCTCTAGTGCATGCACAATGCTCTCAATGGTTGACAAATATCCTGGCTTGGGCTGCTGTCTAACTTCACTAAACAAGCTCATCTTGTTTATATCCAACTTCACACAGGGTAAAACCCTCAACCATGGATTTTCATTGTAGAGTCTATTTGCCTTTGCCCATGTTCCATCCAAAACAATCAAGTTCTTCACCTCAAAATCGACAGTCTCAATTGTTACTGACTTTTGTGCAGGGAAAAGAAGTGCTGATCCAGGAGGAACTTTGATTTCGAACTCTTCGAATTGATCTAATTCTAGGCTCCCCATTTTTTGTTGTTTTTGTAATTTTTTCACTGCAAACCCTCTTGATAGACATTTAATGGCCTCTAAAGAGGCAATGATATGCTCAAACTCGTGTGCCTTCCCGACATCTTGCAGCTTGCATGGGTTAGAAAAGGAATTAATTTTACCATACTTGCCCACTGTTATATTTATTACGGGCTCTATACTGTATTTACTTGCATCCTCACTAACCAAATCATTGCTAGGATCGGTTAATTTGCCATCCAATCCAGCTCCAAAAGGCAAATCATCATCAGATTGTTTTACCAAATTACCATTTTCCCTGACAAATTCTTCACTACCGCCCTTGAAACCAGCAGTCTCATTGATATCCTCCTGTGGGCAGTCAGAAAATGACTCAGTGCCCAACTTTGGGACATACCCTACTCCAGAATCAAGCTCACCAACTTGATCAAACCCCCGCTTTCGAGATCCTCCAACCTCTAAACTCCCAGCAGAGCCTGAACTCTCAGAGGCATTTTCACGAACACTTGGCGTGCGTTCTGCTTGTACACCATCCAACCCAAAATCCGGCCCCAATGGGCGAACGACAAACTGAGCCTCAAACCTTACATCAGAAACAGAGAAAACATCGACATTTCTCAGCCCAAGTTTCGCAATCCTTGCAGAATTAAGTGGGTGTTTTTTCTCTAAGCTATGTTGAAGAATGGTGACATGCACTTTGTTGTCAAGACAAGAGCTTTTGAGACGAGCACAAAGACAGAGAGCAAGGGGTTTTGAGCATGTTGGGCATGTGGGTCTCTTGGAAATGGACTCTGATTTCATCTTCAAGGTCAGGGTTCTGGAAAAAGAGGAGTTTTGTATGCTTACAGGAGAGAGAAATGATGAGAGTTTGTTGGTGGCCGTTGGTGATCGCAGGCATGAGCGGGAACATATTAGCATTTGGTTTAGTTCCTAGTCTCTTTGTTTAACAAATACCCAATATTATGGATCAAATAGTCTTACATAAATATTATGTGAGATTCAGTTTTTTTATTTATTTATACCCAAACAAATAATTCAACTTTAAGTCAATATTTCTGTTAGATAAATAGTTTATCTAATATTTATGTTTTACATATGTCATGTAATATCTATGTTCCATACTTTATAATAATACAATGTTAGTTCGATTTCTAGATTATTTGTATCTGATAGAATGTAAGTACGTAGCGATTTTGCTCATTCGGTGTTTTAGGACTTCTATCCTTTTAATTAATTAAAAAGAGATTTTTAATAATAATTTAACATAGTTTGTAGTTTACCCATGAACTAGCTCAATTTTTTTTAATGTCAAACCTTACAAAATCAATATCCTATAAGAGCAGTAGCAGCTTGAGGGAACGCGGGTGACAAGGTGGGGCTTGGTCTGATACGCGTGACAACTTTTTCCTCCTAGCCAACACGGCATGCGAGACACACGTGGGCTAGCACGTCTGCCTGTGTCTCTTCGTGGGCCACATTTAATATTTTTTTAATATATTTTTTTGTTTTCTTTTTCTTTGAATGTGTAAATAATTTTTAAATAATTTGAAAAATAGCTTGTGTGTTATAATGTGAGTCCATGACAAATATTTTTATTGGATTATTAAAATTGAAGTTCTATAGGTTGGAGAAGTGATAAAATGCAAGTTCTAAAAAATTAAAATTTTTATTGATGTGACAAGGTAGAGTTCCAAAATCCGGAACTCCTACTGAAAATGCTCTAAGTCTAATGATCTTATTTTTGCATTACAACTTTTAAAGGTTAAGAAACATAATTGGTTATATTATCCTAAATCTTATATTACTCTTGTATACTAGAACATTTTCTCGCATTTTCAATCTTTTTATTCCAAATACATCACCTATTATACTATCTATGAGTACCAGAGCTTTTTCTTCATAAAAACTACCATTATGGATTTCATTAACTAATACTTTATTAATAAGGAAAAATGGAAGAAGATTTGGAGCCCTAGCGACTAGCCAGTTTGATTGCATTGCCAAACTTTGACATCTCTCAAGTCTCAATGACCAGGGGTCTGTTATTTTTGTTGGGAAATATGGTTTGAAAAAATGGTGAAGTTGATTGAGATTGATTGTAATGAATTGAAGTGGGTATTCTTTTGTTAAAATAGGTTGAAGTAGGTTGAAATAAGTTGAATTTTTTTATATGATCGGTAGAAGTTGGTTAAAATAATGAAAAATGAATTAAAATTGGTTAAAATAAATTAAAGTTGGTATTTTTTTTTATTGAAGTTAATGAAATATGTTACAGTAAATTACAATCAGTTGAAATTAATAGATTGAAATTTGCCAAGGGAAAAAAAAAGGACAACAAGAAGAGAACAGCTTGAAGTCAGAAGAAATCTGAGCAAGAAGTCTCCTATTTCTGCCTTAATTATTCACCCAAAAAACCATAGTGGTGGAGTCGTTGACATCAACTCTTCCTGCACATTAATTTTCTATTAGTTCTTCCCATTCTGTGATTCTGATTCTGACCAACTGAAACACCCAAGGCGGCCACACGCCAAGACCCACTTGTTCATTTATCCATCATCCATAAAAGTGATAAAACCCAAAAAAAAAAAAAAAGCTCCAAATTCCGTACCCATCGATCTCAAAGCCAAAAACCCAGTTCAGATCTGATCCATTCTCTCTCTGTGTAATATACCCAGTGGACAAAAATGCATGATTTTTGCTTCACAATTCCATATGGTTTGATCCTTCTTGTTGGTGGGCTCATCGGTTATGTCAAGAAGAGAAGTTTGGCTTCACTGGCTGGTGGTGCTGGCGCTGGATTATTGCTTATTCTAGCTGGGTATTTGAGCCTTAAAGCCTTTGAAAAGCGCAAAAACTCCTACTTTGCCTTGATTGTTGAAACAGGTATGCATCTTTCCAGTCAGTTAAGTAGGTCATATTACGAGATATCCACATGGGTTTTTGGTATGTTGATGGATTAGTAAGTATTTATTGCGTTAAGTGTGTTCTTTGGCATTAATAAGATGGTGGAGTGTCAAAATTCTTATGGGGTTGCTATGGTTTATGCATATTTGGTGTTCTGGTGGATTCTGAAATCATGTCATAGATGGAATATCATTGATGGAAATTGGTCTGTGTTCAGTGTTTGTGGGGTCTGTTTAAAGCATAAAATTAGCGAGATCATTACCTTGTTTGTGCCTCTGTAGAACAATAAATGGGTTAACAATTCCTCACTTGTTAATATTTCACTTGAGTTAGTGACATTTCTGAGTTAGTAGTTTCTAAGTTTGGCTTTTCTCCCCCCATTACACCTGATTTCCCAGCTTCTTGCAGCTGCAGTTCATCTTTTTTTTTTTTTGTGGGTTGGTTTATGAGGGTTGCAGTTAATCAGTTTAATGATAGCCAAGTCTTTTGTAATCATGAGCAGATGACATCAAGTGTTGTTCCATCTCTGAACATCCACCTTGCTGAATTGAAAAAAGTTCAGATATTGTCATAGATTCAGTTATTGAGATATGCAATTGGTAACCAAACTGGGAACAGAGCTTCATTTGGCTTGACTGGTGTTTCTAATTCTGATAGACGGGAGTGATATTGCTTTCATTAGCTTGCAGTTCCCAGAAAAAGATATTCCCCATTTTCTTGAGATACCCCATCTATTAGAAATACCCACGGAAGCTTATTGTCTATGGAGCAGTAAGAGTGCATTGCTCTCCCTCTTGTTTCTAATGGAAACCAGCAATCTTGGCTCAGAACCGCTCATCCTTCTCGGCCTTGTTGCAGCGTCATAAATTATTGAGATTTAACATGTGAACCTGGTATATTCACCTTGAGAGGGTAGTAATCTGGTGAAATGACATCAGGAAGAAGTTTTGGATCATTGTCCTCTAGACAGTATTTGTATTTAGAATTGATGCACTTATATATGAGTCGAAATTCAGAGCTACAGGCATAATGGTGCTCCTTTTACTATCTTGGAAAGCAATTTATTTCCGGGATGAGATTGCTGTTGCCGAACCTTTTCCTTTGTCAGCTTTAGCTTTCAGTCTAGGAATGGCAATCTGGTTGGGTGTTGGTTCATTCTTGTCAAATGCATGGACCTTTTCTTTATGTGAACAGACATAGCAAGTTGGTCAAGCAGCTTGCTTAAGCTCCCTGTCAGCCACATAGGGAGCATGATCACTTGTATTTCAGATTTCACAACTGATCACTGGATATTTAACATAGATTTCAACCAAATAACTAGAGTCAATGCGATATCGTCATTAAATTCCGAGGAGAACTTACTTCGTAATATAAATGCAAGGTAGAAGGCTCCAATATTCTTAGGCATGTGTTAGGTCTCTTCTAACTCCATTACGGACCATCTTTTGGCTTGGGAGAGCTATTTTGGTAGGAAAGCTAGAAAGAAGAAGGCCCTGGCTTTTCCTCATGTGATTTTTTGGAGCATTTGGAGAGGGGAAAAAAAATGAAGGGTCTTTTAGGGAGAAGAAACTTCCCTTCAGCGCTTAAAAGGCAATTTCATCAAGACTCTATATTTTTGGAATAAGGGGATTTTTGCTCCTCATCTTTTGATGTGGTCGACTTTGTGGATAGCCTACATATTGGTTGTATAATATAATCTTTTGTAGGATGCTTTCCTGGCGCCGATCCATTGATCCTTTTATTTAGTATACATATTTTTCCTTATCAAAAAGAAGACTCCAGTAGTCTTGCATGACCTTTCAAATTCTCAAAATTGCTCTCTTTTGATCAGTTCATGCTATTAAATGGCTTTACGAATGACTATTTGTAGGTCTACTCTTGTACATTTTATTGTTTTTGGACGCATGCCGTGCTTCTAGGTCTTCCTATGGTAGATAGATGTCTAACTAGAGTCTGAAAAAATGTAGGAGTCTTATATAGATAAGCCTTGTGCATGTGTTTAAAGTGGTAACGCATGTGTGTCAGTATGGCCACTTCTAGGGTGGGTATTTGCTTTGCAGTCTCTTCCATCCTCTGAATATCTAATATGTTTCAAAAAGACCGCTCATCTGTGAGGTTAAGAATGGCTTGCACAATTCTTCATCTTGTGTTCAAACTTTGCTGCTTGTGCTTTCATGCTTGGATGCCTTGCTGTTTGATTTATAGTTTATGAAGCTTGAACTATCCATTGGCATCTATAGTGATTGCTGCTGGCCTTACATTTGTCATGGGACGACGTTACATGGAAACCTCAAAGATAATGCCTGCAGGAGTTATTGCTGGGATCAGGTAGCCTGATTTCGTACCTTCTTCTTATATCCTGCCAGTAATGATTGTGTCGCTTGTTTACCTTGTGATGCTGTTCCTCCTGTTAATCATTTTTTGTCAAAATCACATATACGCTGGCGATAAGTTACCAGAGCTGGTGTCAACCAAACCAAGCTAAATCATCTTACCTCAGAGGCCCTGTTAGGTGGGTTTGTCGGCTCAGGGTTTAGGGGGGGGGGGGGAGGGGTGAGGGGAATGCTCAAATCAAATGTAAGCAGGATAACCTCGGCTTTCTGATATACCCTAGATTCCCCACCTGGAGTGAGCCCAATCACTATGCAATGATGCTGTTATTAGCCACTATTGGACATCATGTGAACCAAAGGGAAAGATATGATTCATTTTAACTCTCTGAAAAACTGAGGCATTACTAATGCATCTGATACGGTCTTTTCCATCAGTTCGAGGCCTTGCCTTGGTATGGTGCCACTGCCCTTTTGTGACGGTTTTGTGTAATCACTTTCTGTTTCATCTCATTTGCAGTGCTCTCATGACTGCATTTTATGCATACAAGGTAGCAACTGGTGGCAACCACTTCCCTGCCAAAGCTGAATGATGACATAAAATCCTCCAATTTCATAGAGAAATATACTGGTGATGTTGAGCTTTCTAGTCTGTATTCTGGATGTTGTGTACGAATTTTGCATTCTTCGTATCTTGCAACTGTCATGAAGCCTGGTTTGTGTAGGACAGTAACTTTTCTTGGATACTAATAGGATAGCCTCTAAGGCAGATGTCTACGTAATACATTGGTAGAATGTATTGCCATTTTCCAACAAAGATACTAATTTTGTATGGAAAGGCTTAGGTGATTCCGCTGTGTATTTCTTCTTATGAAAAATGGCTATATCCCTTCATCGAATCGACTTGTAAATTTGTAGATTTGAAGATCCGAATAGGTCTTAACAATTTAACTCGACTATGAAGTGTAGTGAAACTTGAGATACTGGAACTCTTAAGACTCGTGGAGAAGTCTTCAAAAGTTTAAATTTGGATTAAATATTCAAGATTTTATAGAGATTTGGAACTTAAGAAGTAAAGATTTGCCAGTTTTGTTAAAATTCTAAGAATAAGACTGAAAAATTTGTCAGCAATGGGTTGCCCCAGATGCAGACTTTGATCAACACCTCGAGTGCCAACTGCATGGAAGTGAACTTGCCCTCAACAAGCCAAGGGCTGCTTCTCTTAGATCAACGTAAACATTTCCATTTTGAAGCCAAGTAAAGGCAGAGTGGAGACCCTATTATGAAAGTGCTATTCTAGAAAGCAAAGGCAGCTGCGACATTAAAAGCATCAAAACCAGCTACAAACACCACATTTTACATTTCTGAATTCTCTGTATCCATAATTTCATATACAACTTAGTGCACTATGTTGCTATGTCAGATATTGCAGCAAATCTCCATTCCCTATCAACCAGAATAAACGGTTGGGATCTTCCATGCTATTGTAAAAGCGAAATATATACAGAATGAATAAGGAAACCACTATTTCTTGTGCCTAAATTAGTACATCTACAAAGTGTAAAAACCATGTATTTTTGGATGCTCCTTTCAGCAACTGCTTGATCTGTAGTAGTTTGGGGGAAGAGATGGGCATTTCTCATTCATATGGGGGTAAGGATCAATTGTATTGTATCCCGGTAGTTCCATTCTGTACATTCCTCGGATTTGACAATAAGGAAGGTTCACATTGTACCCCCCATTGCACCAACTTGGCAGTCGACTTGCATCATTTTCAAAGAACTTCAGCGAGTAGGCATCTTTTATCTGCACCAGAAGTCAGAATTAGAGATCAGCTTTCTCCTTCACAAGGTAATAACAAAAGCAACTTTCACACATACACTTATGGTTATAGCATATTACAGCGAAACAAATAATTAAGCTGTTCTCTACTTACTTCCAATGTAGTAGGAAATTGAGAGTTTATGAACCAAGGTCCAACCCAAACAATAGCTATGTAACTCAAGGTTGCTAAAATAGCCTCCCTGCAACCTGTTTAGAGAAGAATCCAGGAGCGGATTTGGTTATGGATTTGGATCCAGATTCTGGAATTCGATTAGGACTTTGTAATATAGGCTGTTGTAATATAGGCTGTATGAATCCTATCTAAGGAACCATGCACTATGCCATTATGGTAGCCAATAAACGAGTGTTTTTGGATGAAATACATGAATTAGGCAAATGCATGGGTTTGCACCATTGAGTTGTGGGCTTGTGGCTCAACCAGATGAACTCCCAGTAAATCGGCTAGCCGTGCACTTGAAGGAAATCAAACAGAGATCACTCATTGCACAGAATAACTTTTGGTTTTAGTGCACAGCCACAATAAATATAGAGCACCTTGGCAAGAATTTGAGAGCCTTTTCCAATACTCCTGATCCTGAGTAAGGCAATTAGAGGAAGGGGGGAAGACGAATACAGTCTCACCCTAGAATTTTAGGGAGGTTACGATAGGACTTATTCAACAACAGCAAAACCTAAGGGGGTGTCAGTTATGATAGCCAGTAAAGTCCGTGGAGCAGTTATCAAAGACCTAATCTCAAATTCCTCGACCATCAGCATTTGTGAAAGGAGTAAATCTTACATTACTCTGGAACCACCTAGAATGGAACTGATCTAAGTAGGACTAGAAGTCCAAAAGAAACCTGAAAACTGGCAAGTGAGAGGCTGTTAAACCCAAGGTATTCCTCCAAAAAAAAAAAATGAATAAGAAACCCCAGAAGCGGGTATATGACGCCTTCGCAGCAATTCGGCAATCTCATTTTAAATTAAACCGGTTCCAATGTAAAAGATAATAGTTGCGATGCAATTCGCTTGTTTTTCACTATTGTAACAAGTAATCCCAAAAACACAAGGCCACTCAAAGAACTTGCAAAGAAACTTACAGTGAACTCAGTTGCTTGTATGGAGTCAGAAAGAGGACCGAACAGCCCCGCTGCCTTGTATATTTCGAGAACATAAGCCACACATGAGACTGACTTCCCATCAGCATAGACCCAATCATCTTGTTCAGGAATACTTAGCAACTGATCAAAGGATGATCCACGCTTTTCAACTTCTACAAGAATTTGAGGAAGATCAAGACCCTGCTTGGAAAATAGCAAGCAGCATAAGATAAATCAGCTCCATTCAGCAAGTCATCCCACTATAATAACAAGCATATAAGCTTTGCCCACTACAACAACTTGACCCCACTCTCAATTTCATCAAACATGCTGTTTCTACAACTTTGAATATTATGTAATCTTTTTCTAGCTTGTTTGATTCCTTCTTACTTTCCCCAACCTATTTATTTACTAAATTCATCCAGTGTTCCCAGCCACTAATTACATGTTAAGGTAGGACTTAGTGGAATGAAAATCTTGCATGCAAACTTGATATTCAACAGCCTAGAAGAAAGGATGGAACGATAACAGTCCAGAACGAAAGATACCTCTGTGCCAAGTCGTTTGTTTAATGCTTCGCTCCACAAGTTTGCTGCATAAGCCGGCTGCATGTGGTTCCATATTGTCATCACAGAAGCAATCTGCAAGAGCAAATGGGAAAAGGGGGGGGGGGGGGAAGTTGAGATGAATCGGTTAAGTCAACAAAATTTTACAGGAGGTGTTCTCTCTTTTAAGTTTAATTAAACTTACAACATATATAACAAACCCATCTGCACCAACTTGCAAAACAAGTCAATAACGTGGAAGGTGGCCATTACACATAGTAGTGATATGTGTCAAAAGTAGAGAAACATTCCCACTACACAGTAATACAATTAATTGATGTAATTAATCAGACAGAAGGCAAAGAGACTAGATTTGGAGATCTTTACAAAGTAACAGTAGCACAATATATGTACCTTAGCTTATGATGGATAAGACAAGGAAATAGACAGGAACAGAAACAGAAACAGAGTATAGCCATATATAAATGGTAAGTAAGACTGTAAGAACTGGTAAGGTGTAAAACACGGAAACATACAAGTTAATATAATCACATCAAGGTATCCTTCCTTTTTACCCCCACAATGGTGGGGGGCAAAGGGTGTGGAGGGCTGCTCAATCCTTTCCAACTAGATTTAAAGGTTAGGTTCAAATGCTAAAAGACCAATAAGAGATGCTTTGTAGGCAAGGTCACAGAGAAGATTCAGCTAGGCCAGTGACAATGGCAATTTCCATGATTCCTGGCAGGTGGTAGTCCATTTTCTCATAGTTTTATCAGCAAATCCATATTCATATTAAATAGTATATGTTTCCATGAAAACAAATTTAGATCAGAACAAGCTAAAGTACTATGTCACCCCTTGACGAACGTCTCAAATCTCGACTAGCATTGCTATTTAACAATATCTGAAACCATAGTCACAAACACCTTGCAGCGCTTAATTTCTGGCTTTTCTTTCTTCATTTTCTGATTCTTTGTGTGTCATTCTTTTTTTCTTTTTTTTTTGGTGGGGGCCAGGGGGGTGGGGGACGGGGTTGGGAGGCAACATGAAGCATTTGCCCGCTACTAGAAATTACTATGCAACACAGAGAGAAGCTCACTTATATTCATGGATCGATTATAAAAGTAAGTAGAATTGCATCTTTTCTTTTCTTTTCTTTTTTGGCCAGGAAGTAGAATTGCATCTTTATATGTTGAACTTCTTCCAGCTATGTACACACTAGGAAATCCACGATTTTACAATCTTATTATCTTTCTTTTATAAGTAACAATCTTATTATCTTTCATGTTGCAATACTTTGGGTCTCACTGTTTCTTCCAACCTTAGAGTGAGTAACAAAGAAAGCTATAACTGTCTATTTGTCTACACACACTAACTTTTGTTCCAAACAGAAACATACAAGAATTCATGTGAATGTTGATAAAAAGAAGAGCACAAATTATACCACTAGTCAAAAATAAAGTGAATGGAAAAGGCAAACACGTCTCATTTCATAAACGAATTATGGCTTTACAGTGGAATCCATATGGAATCAGAGTTAACACAACATCCATATTCTTTCAAGAAATAGAAAGCAAAGAAAGTAAAGTGGATAATACTTGAGAAAGAACTGCATACCAAATGTGCATCTAGTGGAGGAGGATAGTTCTGATACATGGTGTCTATCCAGCTGAATATCAAGTTATGATAACCATATGGTCGCCCATCCATGCTTCGTGCATATTTCCATGCAGCAGCTTCATTAAACTTGGCACACAATTCTTGACGTAAAGGAAGCAATGCAATGTGAGGGTTGGAGTCATCTTTAGTCAACTCAAATTCCCACCATTCATCCCATGGAATTAAAGTTACAATGTCTTCTCCCTATAATGTGAAATTTAAGACTCATCATACAACAAATAGAAATCAACCAAAAGCAACTACAAATGCAGAGTTTTAATCCCCACCCGCATTCTTTTCTGTTAGTTGCCTTTGGCTTCTGCCTTTGGTTACATTGGCATGAGAAGATCCAGGGTAATGGTCAGACACCAGAATACTGTGGGCCATTTTATTTGGATCAATAACCACACCAGTTCTTTCTGGTGAGAAAGTTGCAAACTGTGAAAGGACAGATTTTGAGACTTCCAACTGTCTCCATCATGTTCGTCTGATATCATACTGAGGAAATTAAAGTCCCTGCCACCTCTCCCCACTCTCTCTGTCTCTTAATTCTCCAATCAAACAACGTATACAAGAAACCAAGTTATGGTTTCAAATCAGCAGGCTAAGTTGCCTAAAACTCATCATGCTTAAGAGTTAAAACAGGCCTAGACCATCAGTCAAACCAATGAACCAGCCACTTTCCTAGAGTGGTTCTGGGCTTACGGACATTGAATCGGGTACATTAGTAAGTGGGCCAGGCCTACCCAAACCCAAAAGGGATAGGTTAGAAGTGAAACAAACCAGTGACCAGGTCACAGGTCAATGACTCAAATAGATTTTTTACCCACTTCACAAAGTGACATGTGAGCTTCTGATTGGAAAAATTATGTTATTTCTTACTGCTTGCTAGAAAAGAACTCTTCATGTAATTCTGTTTTATCCCTTCTTCATTACACTTACTGTTAATGCTCCACACATAGGCATCTGAAAAGATGTGCCACACCCTTTTTCAAGGCATTCTCATCAATGCTTTGCAGACTATCAAGCCAGAAAAACAGAGAAACTACTACTCGACAAGAACCAAAAAGGCAGAGTGCAGAGAATTGTGTGTGTGTGATACAAATACATAGTAGCTCATATTGCAGTTGAGCAGGATTATGCTAGCTATCAACATTCTTGATCACTGCAAACTTTGCATGATATAGCCTCCCTGATGCCTACATACTTTGGTAGCAGAAATCATGCAGCCAGCTTGGACAATAAGAGCGGGCAATTTAAACAATAAAAATAAAAGAAACTTGGGGCTTTCGGCTCTGCCCAATGTGTGTCCTCTCTTTCTATCTCAACCAGGAATCTGTGCATCTTAACATATAAAAAAGTATACTATAGAGGGGAGAACATAATCACAAAAATCCTATTAGCAACATGTATATGTAAACTTACGCAAAAATATTGAACAAAATAATGCATTTGCCAGTGTTGCTAAGAAGCAACACAGTGACAATGATACATGTAAAGAGACTCACAGACAGCCATACAAGAAAGGGAACTATAGGTGTACAGGATACATGTACATCAAAAAGTTTGCAATCTTACCTTCTCATTTTCATGTCCAGACTCCGCTACCCACAGCTTTCCATCAGAATCCCTCAAACACACAGCAGTGTGACCGGCATAGGATCCTGTGACCCACTTTTCCAGGGTCTCAAATCCACCCCAACGGCCACGGATTTTAGATATAGCCAGGAAATCTCCAGATTGAATCTCATCAGCGGTAATGTTAGTAACCCAGGGTTTTGGGCGTTCATCAAAGGAAGCCCCCATATGCTTCTTAAGGAAACCAAGGTTAGAATTCTCACCCCAACCAGTATTTGAAAATAGAGGAAAGACCTCCCATAATGCTTTCAAAGTCCCTAACATTCCAGCTTGCATAAGGAAAATCGAAACTCCATGTCCTTTTACCTGAGATAAAGGTAGTTGTAAGCTAATGATCAAGTCAACAGAAGGGTAGTTTAAGTGAAAATAAGTAACTCACATATTCATATTCTGCTTTCCCAGCCCATTCCTTGAAATCCAAAGTATGTTCCCGAGAGACTAAATAGTAGTCCCATGTCACACGAAATGGAGTCGCAAAAACATAGATGTCCATACAAGTCCAACTATGGGCATTGGCAACCTGGTTAGATAAAAAGGATATGGAGGTCACTCATACGATTGAAAGCCTTCAGAGCTGCATAAATTAGTCATTTCAAGATTTAGACAACCGAGGGTGTGAGAAACCTTGATTTAGAAATTAATCATCTAAAGATAGTATTATCAAGAATTTTCTAATAATACTATATAAAACTTCTTGATATAGTAGAGTCAATAAACCAATGATTGATACAATAACAACTGCGGGCCTTACAAAAAATATGTTTGATCAGATCCTAGCAACCCGAGGAACAAATAAGCTCATGGTAACTTGCCATTTGAGATGATCATACATCATCATTACATCAAGGGCTATATCACATGACAACAATGTTGAAGCTAGGCAAGATCATGTCCAAAAGTTCATCTACTTAGATCTTTCTCTCCCTTACACGTGTGAATGTCTTCCACCATATTGCATCTCTTAGTGATCTAAACATCAGGCTACCTTACTAAGGTACAAACATAACAGAAAATTCTCAGTGTTATTATTTCCCATTTCATTTGAGCAACATCTTGTATAGTTGCATTCAATGGTTGTTTATGAACTTTTGTTTTGGTTTGCCAATGCATATTTAAATAGGGTATGTCCTCACTCAGCCCAACATGAATCCTGCTCAATCAGAACACGCAGAAGCCCAGAATTACTTCAAGTTTGGCCCTGGCAAAGTAAGGAAGTTGTTCTAACCCTCAGCAGTCACAAAACGTGCAATCTCTTGATTCTTGAAACAATTAGAAGTCTGACAAACCAGCATTTCCACTAAAAGATTCTAATCTCTGCCTCACTCACTCAAAGTCACAGACACTTTCATCCAAATACATCTACCCATTCAGCTTAACAGATAAAGTCAAGATAAGCAGAATTAGTATCAGCCTACTATCTAGCATGCCTTGATACCAAAATATGAGTGATCCTGCTTGGTGACAGCAATTGTTAATAAAAAAAAAAAGGGCAGCCCGGTGCACAAGCATCCCGCGTTCACGCAGGGTCCGGGGAAGGGCCGCACCCCAAGGGGTGAATTGTAGGCAGCCTAACCTGACTTTGTCAGTGGCTGATTCCACGGCTCGAACCCGTGACCTTTTGGTCACACGGAGACAACCTTACCGTTGCTCCAAGGCTCCCCTTCTGACAGCAACTGTTAATGATTCTTGAATATAGAAAACATTCATCGAAACAGAGTAACCCCATCTCCCATAGGATCTTTTATTTAGGAAAAATTATCAGAAAGGTCAATCGGTACAAGGTGCAGACATAATCAGGTTTTGACAATCCTCCGTGAAACATATAAAGTCTCTAGTAAAACCGCGCAGAATCAGAAACCAGGAAGATGTAGGACATATTCAGTCTTGCACCCCCCCCCCCAAACCCAGAATTACTAGTTACTACCCAAAGAGCAAACAAAATAACATTCAGTCTCTCCGAAAGGACGAAAACCACTCAGGATCAAAGCTAGTAAGATCTAGGGCATCCCGGAAAAACCAACAAAAGAACAGCCAAACTAATGCACAGGCAAGCCAGGAAACAAAAACAATGACAAAGCAGGCAATCATCTAAGAATTATATCCCAGTCCTGACAATATCTACTAGGGGACTGCCTAAATCTCCATTGCAATAGTCTAATATATCATATTCATATAGTTTCCAACATACCATAGTCAAGGTTTATGACCCATTAGCCATGTCAATTTCGCCAAAGAAGGCCAAAAACCAGGAGCACGACTGAACATTTATTTACTGCCTGCAATTTCCGAGGACCTAAATGATTTTGACCAGAGGAAGACAACTCAAAAGGGGTGAAACAAAGAACAACAGAAAAGGGAGAAGAACAGGCTATCATGTTTCTTACATGGTTATCGTTCGTTTTGGGCTATTTGACTTTTTTCCTGTTTCTATTCCTTAAAATGAATTTATTTTTCCATTTCAATTAATCCTTATTCTCCAATCCTTGACTTCATTAACGCACATTCTCCATAAATAGAAACTCGATCACATTCCTTTCTTTGCTGAAAGCCCTGAAACAAGCAGCTAAAAACCCACATCCCAAACCCCACAAAGCCACTCAAAAGATCAGGCAACTTACAAAGACCCACTAATTCAAAACTCTGACAATCAAAATTACAACCAACAAATAAGCAATTACAATAGAACTCCAAAATACCCAGAGTTCGAAACCCCCAAAAAATAAACACAAATCCCATTTTGATCAATCAAAAAAGATAGAAATTTGATCAATTAACAATGAAAAAAAAAAAAACCCAGAATGAGCAGAAGATCACAGACCTTGATATGAAGGGTACCACCACCAAATTCACTGCCACTTTTATTATGAAACTCCAACCAAGCAGAATTCTGATAAAAGCAAGCCCCCCTCCATTCCAAGCTGTTATTAGTAGAAGAAGCGGCCCCAACAAAGGTGGGAAGAAGGTCAGCTGCACCGTGCAAATACTTGAGAATCGGCCATGAAAATTCTCTGGGCAAAAGAGGGAGAATGTCTCTTGGATGAAATGGGATTTTGAGGGAGACTAAGGTGGGTGATAATGACACGAAGAGGAGAGAGAAAATGGGGAAGACGAGAAGGGAAAGAATGGGTATGAGTGTCTTCATTCCCATGCTTCTGAATGAGGAGTGACAGAGGAGGGGAGTCTGGGATGAGCTTTGGCTTTGGGTTCCCCTTTTTCCTATTTTGGTGAGTAATTTTAACACCAAGCCAAACACGCCGTCATCAGAACCGGACATAGGAAGCGGTTATGTCAAGAAACGATGTCGTGTAGTAGTCAGGAAATGAGAAACCTTATCCTATTGTGAAGAAACGATGTCGTGGTCGGGCACTCATTTCTCATACGATACTTACAACATACAATCGACAAATGTGCGTTCGGGGTTTCAAGTCAAAATATAATCTCCATGTCAAAGAAACGAATTTTGACAACTTTGATGACCTGCCTTCTCACTGTAACTGTTGTTTCTTTATATAGCTTATGAAACAGATCTACATGTCCAATTTAACTTTCTGTTGATAAGAGTATGTTGATATAGTATAGTTCTCTCGAATGAGACATTCTTGTAAAGTGAGACATTGCATTTATATTGTCGATTGTCGGCTCTCTTTGAGTTGTGACTTTTTGTTATATATAAGTAATTCATCGTTTGAAGATCGTTGTATGGAACTACATAAAAATAACTGAAATCAAACCTGAAACTATCAAAATTGGAGAGAAAGAGGAACAACTCTCACAATCCGGAAAAACAATTGTTAAAAAAGATAAAAACAATACTAAAAAGACAGAGGCAGATAACAAATGGCAAGAATGGCTAGGAATCCAACCATTTCGGCCTTGTAAATTGCCCAAACGATCACACATTCATGCAAAGATGGAAGAAAGAAGAAGAAGAATGGAGATGGAGAACTGATTGATTGGGGATGAGCAGTTTTCTGGATAACAATATTATTAACATTTTTGTGCCTTGAGGTTTTGTAAAACTTTTTTTTGGGTTGAGATTGTAAATTACTTTTTAGACTTTATAGTTTTGAATTTGAATTAATTTTATTGTATCCTCACGTATAAGTGTGTTTAAGTTAATTCCCACTCTGCAACAACCGCCTTCCCTTATCTCCAAAAAAAAAGGGAAAAAACAACTGCCTCCTATGCCCTCCAACCACAAACCATCATACATCTCTTTGTTGATCTATCACTTCATCTGTTGGGTATTTGTCTGGTGGAAATGGTCATTTTATGGCCGTTTGCGGTCTCTTGCTTTCTCTCTTTACTTTAATTGGTGTTGTAATTTATCTTTTATCTTTTATGTGATGTGATTTGAAAGTGTTGTATCCCCCATTGTGAGATAAGTCGATCTTATTATTTATATATGTCTCTACAATTGTGTATGAGTTTGTATTTACTTGTTGTGGGGTTTCATGTTTTATTCATCTTCGGTATGAATTTTATCAAGATACCAACTTGGATCTTCAATGGTATTCTATTTTTCAGAACATATCTCCTCTACAAAATCTCAATCAGATCAGCAAATCTGCTTTCTAAAGAAGAATACGACATATCTATGGATATCTTGGCCATGTTTTAATGAAAGCAAACAATGATGTATGTGGGAACACGAACATCTAGTATGTTTTCAGTTGGATTTTTTTGGAGCTTAGATTTAGTTTTGACATTCAAAATTGTTTTTTTTTTAATGTGGCTTTACATTATAATTGTCGAATGACTTATTATTGATTACTGAGATTATACCTTTGATTGCCCCTTGAAAAATGCCAAGGTCTAAAATTTTGGTAGATCCAATGTCAAAGCTTATGTGGACACTCTTTGAAGTTAATAGTTTCGTTAAACAATAAAAATACCCGTAATTGCTTTTTTTCCCTTATGAAAAGGAAGATTTATTAACGAAAAGTCGTACAATATCTATAATGAAAATTATCTAACCCTAATAAATCGAAAAAATCAAAGCAAGTACTCATCTCCAAAAAGTTAGTAAGTAGTAAACACACTGTCATCCTGCTCCAAAGTTGTAGCATCCTTTGGGTTATTAATTATGTTCTTCAATATCATTGCATCCTTCCAGAATGCCGACAAACTATAGTACAATTTCATAGAGCAGATATTTATTTGACATGTTAGATTATATTTGAAAGGAATATGTCCTTTATAGAACCATAGGAAGTTCCATTGTCGATCCATCTCCCAATCAAAGCAAGCAAGCCTCATGATATGATAAAATTCAACAATCTTCTGCAATTTGATACCTCTTGATATGTGGAAACTCGCACCAAAGTGAGAAGAAATACCCTCATCGAAACTCATACTGAGGGGAGGAGATAAAACTCACATTGAGAGGGACCTTAAACTCTCATGAAAAAGAGAAAATTTATTGAACTTAGATATAAAACTAATAAAAGATTGATTAGTAAATTAAAAAGATGTTGAACAAGGCGAAAATCGGAGTTTACCACCAACAATTATTGCTGATAGCAGCCACTCACAATAGAAGATGAAGGCAACTAGGTTCCTCCCCCCCCCCCCCCCTCTCCCCCCAATAGAGGGGATGAGGAGGAACAGAGGAAAGAGATCACAAACAAGATGATAAATGCCCTTAATTTGCTTAATGAGCTACTTTTTCAAAATATACAAATAAGCAAATAAAAATTTCATTAGTGTTTACGGTTTGTTTGGACTAAGGGGAGAGAAGGGGATGGGAGGGAAATTAAGGTTAATGAACAATTATTCCCATTGTTTAGAACTATTAAATGAGGGGGAAGGAAAGGGAACCAAGGAGAACATTTCATTCTCATCCCCCCCCCCAATTCTCCTCATTTTTATGCACCCCCAAAATGAGGGGGAAAGAAGGGGAAGGAAATTTTTTAATAATTCTCCCCCATTCCCCTCCATCCCCTCTTACGATATATCCGAACAAGGTAAGTACAAATCACCTTCCTTTCTTTCCCTTCCCTTCCATTACCTTCCCCTCTCGTCCTTCAGTCCCTCCTCTCTATCTCAATCCAAACAATGTGTTAATCTTTTCTCTCTCATGGATAAAAATTATAAAAGGGGCTAGCCAATAAATTAAAGTTATTGGCCCATTCCTTTTTTCGATAACAAACATCCCTTTTTTTGATAACAAATGACCTATTTTAACCTTGTTTATCACTTCTTTGTCTTGCTTAGCCTGTCACAACTGCTAACTTTCTACCATTAATGAGTTGGGCATGCTAAACAATATTGAATATTCATGAAATTGAGCCGTTAAATTTACGCGATAAGTAATAGAACTTCTCACTGTTCTAAAAGCCTAATTTTCCTTTGTTAGGAAAATAACAATTGAAATTCGAATTTAGTATATGCGGAAGCGATAAAGGAAGTAGATATTGGAAAATACAAAACAAGATCAATAAAAGATAATTGTAGGCACATGATTTTTACGTGGAAACTCAAATTGAGAGAAAACCACGGGCAACAACAATGACACAAGATCCACTATGATATGAGTAAGTACAAAACGATCGCAAAGTAAATGCCCAAGAAAGATATCAACAAGAGAGATAAAAATCTCAAAGCAAACATCCAAGGAAGAGATCAATTACAACAAAAAATTTTCAATACTAACTTTTAGTAAAATATAGAATAGAAAAAAGGAAGTGCTGAGAGGCATTCCCAAATGCCCCGCTCGAAACAAGGTTAAACAACTTAGTATTTATAGAAAAGCCCTAAGGGTACTAAGGTTTAACCCTAGCCGTAAACATATGTCTTGCCCCCTAAGCATCTTTACAGAAAAGGAAAAAGATATTCAATATAAAATATGAAAATAATATAATTTTCATAAAATAAAATATCTCAAACCACACAACTTTGGTCTTGGGTGCCAAGCAATAATCTTCAAAAAAATGAAATAATTTAATTATTTTCAAAATCGGCAAAGGAATTTGGGACAAATCCCAACATCCTTACTTTTTTTAAATGAAAAGTAAACATGCTGATCCATAGCCCCTATCTCAAGACAACCCAAATGAAAGGTAAACATGTTAACTCACTGGGTCCCTATCTCAGCACAACCTAAAGGTCGGGGGGAAAAAAAAACCTCCTTGATCCTCAAAGTACAAAAAATTGTTAATTTATTTATTTTTGAATGAGGGTTTTAGTTGGTTAATAAATGTCAAATAAAAGTTCGAGTTTAAGATGAACAGAAATGAGAAACTACTAAGCCTAATCTATTGGGAAATCAAGATATATGAACCTTGGTCTTTTAGATTGAAAACATTCGTTACACTAACAAAGTACCAACAATTGATTCATATTTCTCATGTTATTGTCATCGAAAGACTGATGAGGCAAGGCAAAATTGGTTTGCATTCATTTATTCGATTTAAATGATCCAAAATTAGTTGATCTAAATTTGAAACAATCACATATTCTCAAATCTATTAGCAATTTTCTTGATGAAATCTATTAGCAATTTTCACTTAGTGGAACAACTGATAGTGCACTCAAAGGTAGAAAGAAAAAGTTTTGGAACAATGTTCTTAAACTATGTGATGTGTAGGGATAGGAAGAAGAAAGTAGCAAAATATGGAATTACTCAATCAAAGCAAGCAAAATGTCAATAATCACAATCAATTGGTGATGGTGCTCGAGGTCTTAATGGAATACTATCACCTACTCCAATGGGAGTCTTTGGCTTATGCTTGGCTAAGGTCAATAATAGGAGACACAACATGTTGGGCTAGGGGAATCCCATGTCTCCCCTATTATTTGCCATAGGTGCAAAACACTTTGCTAAGGGGCCTTTGGCCCTAGCTATAACTGATGAGAAATTCATATTTCATCTTGGCAAAGGTGAGTCACTTAATTTTTGCTAATGATTTGAAACTATTTTGTAAGGATGCTTTACATTCAATTAACTGTTTAATGGAGGTTGTAAAACCTTTTTCAAATTGCTCTGGGCTTGAACCTAACGTAAGCAAGTCTCAAACTTATTTGGCGAGTGTAAATGCTATGCTGGAAGATGGAATTCTGAATTTGACGGGGTTGGATAAAAGGGAGTTGCCAATGACATATCTTAGAGTCCCCTTATAACGAGGCAAGATATTTGAGGATGATTGTGCATCTTGACTCAAAAGATTGTTGGCAAAATTAGTTGGTTGGGTACTAGATAGCTTTGATATGCTGATACGGTGCAATTGATGAACATAGTTTTGATGAATATACGTGTTTATTGGGTTCAATATTTATTTTACGTAAGGGTGTTATCAAGGAGGTAAAAAGGAAGTGCGGGAATTACCCATGGGGAGGACAGGAGGCAAAAGCAAGGTATAGCTGATAACTTGGGATGATATATGTTCGCCCAAAAAGAATGCTGGGTTGAATATAGGAAGGGTGCATTAACTAAAATACAAGAAGAATTGGTGAGCATGTTTAGTATACCATGGAGAAGGGTGATATTAAGTGGGTTAAAACGATGTCATGAGATGTATTTAAAGCACGGTAATGTTGTCGAATCACAATTGAACACATTACTAATTGACATTGGAGAAAGCCTATGAGAGTAAGATATCACTTAAGATTGCAATATAACACTGAGGCACATCGATGGCATGCTAAGATGAACAGGAAGTGTAATATAGCCCTTGCTTATGCTAGAATCAGAGGTGTTCGAGACACCATCTATTAGTGGAAATGGGTATGGCATATGAGTATTATACCCAAGGAAGCATTTATGATACAGTTTCTTTTGAAGGGAAGTTGGCTACTAGGGATAGACAACACTATATGGGCGTTACAACTGGTGTGACGTGCTGTTTGTGTGAAGAAACAGAGAATGCTGAGCACTTGTTCTTCAAGGGTAGGTTTTCAATACCGCTACTGAATTCTATGGTCAGATGTTAGAGGGAAACAATGAAGAGATGTTCGAAACGCAGCTAATGAATTATCTAAGCATTAGAAAATGGTGATATTTACCCTATTGGCAGTTGTGCACAATATATAGATTGATGTTCGAAATGCAGCTAATGAATTATCTAAGCATTAGAAAAAATGGTGATATTACCCTATTGGTAGCTGTGCACAACATATAGATTTTCATTCTAACAAGTGCTTCTTTATACTTCATTTTTTGGACGTTTTTGTAGCACTTTTTCGGGAATTCATGGGCCTTATGTTATAATTTATGCTCATATTCTCATTTTATACTTGGGTATGGTTCTTTGATGATTGTTGCGGGATTTTAAACCATTTGACCTAGCAATTAACCCTCATTTGAGTACACGTTGACCCACCATGGAGGTACCCCAAGTCCCATGCCCGTGGAGCAAGAGAAGAGCAGAAGATTTCGGTTCTAGCCAGCACCATGGCCCGACCGTGGTGGCTTCCACGGACTATGGTGAGCCTATAACTGTTAACCTCTTCATCTTCGTTCGCTGTGCGGCTGAGGATGTTCCATTTTGGTGCTTAAAAGGCGTGTTTGAAGGCTGAAGGAAGGGGAATTGAGCACCATCACCATCTCACCACTACTCTCACATCCATCTCTCTTTAGTTAGAATTTAGTTTAGTTTATTTTTGGGAGCAAAAGGAGAGTTGAAGGGAGAAGCTTTGCACTTGGAGGCTTGAAGATTGTGGCACTATTGAAGGGTTGCCATTGTTGTAAAGTTTTCTTTCCCTTTGAATTTATCCTTGAACTCTTGTGTTAGTTGAATTAGAAATATGAGTAAGTAGTGTTGAGTTACTTCTAAATTTAGAATAAGTAAGATGATATTTTGATGAAAGACAAAAATGATTGAATTAAATGTGAACCAAATGAATCCAAGTAATGATGTTTAAATGGTTGGCAAATTTGAAATAAGCATGAAAGAAGTAGCCCTTTTATACTAGTGAAACATGTGTATGATTATGGAGAAAATATGTGGGCATCATACAATATCAAAATGATTTTATTTGATTGATAAATTGGGGAGTTAACCAAGGAAATTATCTAGCCCATTCAGAATTTGAATTTCAAATTTTGAAGAATCAATCTCTTGATATTATCTTGCTATGATTTTATCTTCATAAAATAAGCATGCTTCTAATGCATTATACTTGCCATATAATTTGATCTTGCAAATTTAAAATATTCTGTTAACAATATTATCACGTTACTAATTTGCAAAGAAATACCATGATTGAAAGAATAAGAACATTTTTATCAAGGATCAAAATCTCTTGCTATTATATTGGATTCTAAGAATAATATTAGCAATATTTTCAAGAGTAAGGAAAAGATATTGTGCAGCTTCATATCAACACAAATCGTGGCAAAGATTGCAAGAAAATCAAATCAGAATATGCTGACAAGATTTCAAGGGCCTGAAATGCAATTTCAAAATACTCCGGGCAAAATTTTCTTTCTTAGCAGAATTGATGCACGACTACTAAAGCCTATAAATTGAGGCCAAATGAGAAAGAACAAGATCCAAGAAAGTTGAAAAGCAAGTTGCAAGAACATTGAGCTATATATTTATCGATTTACTATGAGCATTATATTGTGATCAAAAGTTATGAGTGTATTGAGGAATTCTTTATTAAGGAGTGAACTTAGGAGTTGGTGTGAGGTCACAACTCCCTTATACTTAAATCAAGAGGTTGATTTAAGTACTTGAGATCTCTAGAGTGAGGTAACTCTGAGAGATTGTGAGAGTTCATCTTAATAAGAGAAGTAGAGTGTTGAATCCTAGAGTTAGATAACTTTAGGCGGTGATCTAAGTCTAATGAGGTTTAACATCGTTAAAATATCGTTGCATATCATCTCCATTTAATTTCGCATTTACATTTGATTTTGATTTTAAGTTTTTGCAATCACCCTATTCACCCCCCGTTTAGGATGATATGAATCTTCAATTGGTGTTTGAGCCAGTCCCACACTCTTTGACCTAACAGTCGAGTGGGTAACGATGATGGCTTTTTTAGAAGATGTCAATCTTAAAGGACGCTCTACTGTTAGACCCCCTTATTTAAAGGAACAAATTTTTCTTATTTGAAAAATGCTATGCAAATTTTTATTGAATCTACTGATATGGAATTATGAGAAATTGTGAACAATGGACCTTATTCTATTCCTAAGGTTAAAAATGACAAGGGAGAATACATTGACAAACCAAAAGATCAATATACAAGTGCTGACTGGAATAAACTTACCAAGAATTCAAGAGCTAAGCATATTCTTTATTTTGGTTTAGATGCTAACGAATATAATCGTATTTCTGTATGTGATACAGCTCAACAGATCTGGAACAAACTGATTGTTACATATGAAGGGACAAGCCAAGTCCGCGAAACCAAAGTGAATATGTTCGTACATTAATATGAACTATTCAAAATGCAATCAAACGAATCGATAAAAGACATGTTTGCTCGATTCACTAACATCACCAAATAACTTAAAGTCGCTTGGTAAGACTTACACAAATGAAGAAATGGTGAGAAAGATTCTTCGATGCCTTCCAAAGAACAAATGGGGACCGAAAGTTAGAGCAATCAAAGAAGCTCAAGATCTTAAGAAGTTAGAATTGGATGATCTTCTGGAGAAACTCTTGGCACATGAGATTCATCTCAAAGAAGACGAAGGAGAAAGCTCAAAGAAAGGAATAGCACTAAAAGCTATACAAGAAGATTGCACTTATGAGGACGAAGAATCCAATGACAATAATGAAGAGGCATTCTCATTGATCGTTCGAGGCCTTAACAAAATGGGGCTAAAGAAAAAATTCAATCAACGAGGATTTAACTCAAAAGGATCCACATTAAAAAGAAATGAAAAATCACCCAAAGGTAAGTTTTTTCATAAAGACAATACTAATGTTAGTTCTTGTTATGGATGTGGTATGCCAGGACATTTATTGAAGGATTGTCCAATAATCCAAAAGAAGGGAGAATCACGGAGATTTAACAAGAAAGATAACAAAAGAGCAATGATCACAACTTGGAGCGATAGCAACACAAGTGACAGTGAAAGTGATGAACAACACAATGCCAACATTTGTCTCATGGCTAAGGAAGTACAAGACGATCAAAGATCTGAGTATGAAAGTACTGATGAGGTAGACATATCAGCTCTCTATGAATGCTCTAAAGAAGAATTAATTAATGCCTTAGTCAATTTCGCTAAACTAGAACAAAGATATCTATTTAAATATAAAGATCTTAAGAAAAATCTTCGAGAATTAAATCAAATGAATGTAGCTCTTGAAAAGCTGAACAATGATATTCATGATAAAGTTAAGAGCTCAGAAAATAAAAATATGGAATTGCAAGCCAAGTGTGATAAAGATCACAAAATAATCATAAAATTCACACAAGGATAAGAAAATTTGGACACGCTACTTTGTACCCAATGTGCATCCTTTAACAAAAAGGGAATTGTATATAAACACTCCAACAAAAAGAATACCTATAAGAGTTTCTTTGTTAAATCTACTCCATATAAAAAGGATGTTAGAACGTGTAATTATTGTTCTAAAATGGGTCATATTGCATACTCATATCCACTTAGAAAACCATCTTCAAAAAAGATTCAGATTTGGATTCTAAAGGGAACAAGACCACTTAATATGGTGGACACTAATGAACCCAAATTTTTCAAAAGTGCTTTGAGAAATGTTTAAGTTATTTTATAAGAGTACTTGATGGCTGAGCAACCAAATAATAATAATAATAATAATAATAATAATAATAATAATAATAATAA
>JACYFF010031959.1:93741311-93757349 GCA_017589665.1 Selenicereus undatus
AATAATAATAATAATAATAATAATAATAATAATAATAATAATAATAATAATAATAATAATAATAATAATAATAATAATAATAATAAGGAGACGTAAGAAGTTGTAAGAATTATGTTAAGAATATAAGGAGTTATAAGGAAATATAAGAAGCTATAAATTAGCTAAATCCTCCCAAGCACAAAAAAGAATAGGGCCGAAGTTAGATGCGTTAGATCCTAGATCTGACCCACCTTCATATTCATAGTATGATTGTATCATACTGCATTTTTAATGGCCTTTTTGTGTTATGATTGTATTGCACACAATAATTAAATCAATTAAATCCCTACTAGAAAAGTTTACCGTTAATCTCCCCCTAAAAATATTCAAGCCAACAACCCAATCAATCCTCGTAACAAACTACCAATAATGTTCGAATCTCTTTACTATATCAAATTTGGTAAACAAAGCTTCTAGGTGTATGTTTGTACAATAATTACCATTAAAGTCCGTAATTTCACCATAATATACAGTAAATCGCATTGGTCAACTCTGTTGATCTAACCTACATTCATCTCAAAAGTGTTCGAAATATGTAGCTACTTGGTGTTTAGAACGTGGACCATAGGCGGACTTATACATTCAACATGAGTGTCTGAACACCCATAAGTTGATTTTGAAATGATTCTATTAAAGCCCTTCAAAATATTTAAAGTAATATACTTTTGCAATTAATTTTGTGTTAGTGTACTTTTATATAAAGATTTAAAAATTTTCTTATATAAAGTTGTTAGATATTTGACCTAAACCATTTGACTCAGTAATTGGGTGTGTCACATTTGAGTATGTGTTCGTATTTCTCATATAACTAGAACTATTCCTCTTAAGATGCAAGGGTTGAGGTTACCAGTATGTCAATGTCTGAAATTAGGTTTACACATTTGCTATTTTTAAATATGCAAGTAAATATTTATTAATTACATCTCTAAGCAATTGATCAACAAAAAGATGAAAAGTCTTGTAGAGTACATAAATGCCCTGTTTGATAAACAACTGTTAGTTATTTGTGTTAACTGTTTCTATTAGTTGTTTGAATTAACTGTTTTTAGAAAAATTATTTGGTAAAAATTAGCTGTTTTTAACAAATATGTTGGTAAATTTTCATTTATACCCTTATTTATGAATTAGTTTTTAATGAAATACATGTAATTTTTTCAAACTTATGGACAATTATGTCATTTCCAATAAAAAAACTCTTCTCAAAAGGCTAATGGGAATAGTTTTTCAAAAAGAACTTTTTGGGGCCAAACAGTTATTGCAAACAACTCTTTACCAAAATATCACTTAGTTGTTTGACTTGGTCAAAACAGCTAAAATGCTCTGTAACAGCTATTTTTTTCCAAACAACTGTTACTACCAAACATTCTCAAAGAAAAATAAAAAATAATTGTATGTATGCTAAAATACACAAAATAAATTTAAATAATAATTAATAACTTAACCAATAAGATTATGATACTTGATAAAAATGTATAAAATTACTCAATTTTATATATAGTTATATTATATAGATTAAGCGTAGTTATGAAAACCCAAACCCTAAACCCCGGTCGGGTGTTGTCTGTCGACTCCGCTCTCCAGTCTTCCCTCTCTGCTCAGCCCTCCGCTCCGGCGGAGTTTTCTCCGGCGCCGACGAGGCCATCGTCGTCGAACGCGTCATTTTTCAGCTCATCAGTCTTTCAATTCTCACTTCATCCTCGACTTCTCGCTTAATCTCTGGTTGGCGTGACCAGCATTCGGCACTCCGCATTCAACATCTTCAAGTTTAGGTCAGTGGCGAAATGTTAATTTTCCAACTGGCAATTCACTGTTGATTAAGTATCATTCATGTCTTCATTGTGAATTTCAACTGTTGATTTATTTGGTCTTGTACACCCTAGTTAATTGGATTAGTATAGTCAGAAATGGCTGTTAGGGGTGGTTCAAAAACTTGCATTAACATCAGCTTATTTTCTAAAATTTTCTGTTTATGTGGCTTCTTTGATCCGTGATTCTCTCTGTCTCTGTCTGCTGTATGTATGGGGTTGGTAGATATTGGGAATCAGATATTTTACTTGAGAGGACAAGGATTTGGCCATTCAAACAATTGGTGCAAGTTTCAGTGATCAAAATGAACTTTAGATGAGGCAGAACTTGAAATATAAATTGCATCATAACCAAAATGTGATCTTTATTTCGAAAGTGAATGAGAAATAATTAAATGGGGTAAGATTTCTGGGTCAGCCGGGTTGAACTGGTTCGACCATCAGCCATTCAGCCCAGTTGCTCAACCGGGTTGCTCATCATGCTGGTTCTGATGACATGCTACGGACATAGTTTGCATGCTGAATGGGTTGATATGACATCGTAGGGCATATTTAGAAGAAGTACATCTGTTGTAGAGTCATACAGATCAACTGTAAAACCATCCAGAGAGAAGACTTGAACTAGTAAGATATGTGGACTCACAAAAAGTGATGGGCAGTGGCACCATAACATACATTCTCAAAAGGGGGAGAGACAATGGCACCCTTTACAATCATGAAGACTGACTTTAAAACTGCCAAAACAATGAAGAATGGCATTTTATATTAAAGAAAGGGAGATTGGGGCTTCCCGCTAGAGGCAATAGCCAATGGTGACCCCTTATAATAGTTAAGGATGGGGATTAGAGTTTTATCGGGAGAGGAAGGAGAAGATGCTACTTGAATCTTGTCTTCATTGAATTGTGTTTATTCCAATGCCTTTTTATGTCCAAGATCACAATGCCAAATTTAAAAACTGGCCTAAAGCTTCAGGTTCAAAACTAGCACATATTCTCAAGTGGTTACAAAATTTCTTAATTTTTGTGAAGGATGTTAAGGGCTTCTTCTATCAAAAGATTAACTGGTTCTGATAGCTCTATCGAAAAGCTAAGCTGCCAGCTTCTGCAACGATGCTCGGTGAGTGGTACTGCAAAGGGCAAGGGTAAAGTAAAGGCTGGACAAGCATTGAAACGATCCAAGGTCTCTACTAAGAAAGGATCAGATGGAGGTGGTGGCGGTCGCAAAACTGGTCTTGTGGCTGAGCTTGAGGAGATGGCGAAGAAATGCTTGACAGCTCCTACTCCAATCAGATTCTTGAAGCCTAAACAAAGGGAGCGTGAGGCTGAGCGCGAGAAATTGGGGCTTATTAGCAAAGAGCGGCAGAGGGAGATGGAGATGTTGAAGAAGCAAGCCAAAGAAGGAACTGGCTTTGAGAAACCTGCAATTATTGGCACCTCGGGATTGGATTTGATTTCTTTGGGTTTAGTTGATGCTGATTCTATTCCGAAGTATGAGCTGACTGTTGAAGATGGCCGTTGCCTTGCGAAAGAGTACAGTAGGGTTCTAATGAGAAAGCATCGTGCCAGGCAGAAGGCTGAGACCACGCTGCTGAGATTGAAGAAAGAGGCAATTGAGGCATTGCCTGAACATCTGAAGCCGGCAGCCCTGGTTCCTGATCTCACCCCATTCCCTGCTAACCGCTTCATGGCAACATTGACACCGCCAATTGAAGGTTATATCGACAAGGTCAGAGAGGCTGCTGAGAAGACTTCTGGGAAGGAGAAACTCAGATAATTGTAATTCAGGTTTTGGATCAAACTCAATATTATTTATTTTGCAATCGTTCTTCCACCCATATTTCAATGTGTATTTTCCTCTGATGTGCTGGATTGTTGGTTATGAATTTCACTTTGCACTAACGCTTTGGAGTAGACATGCTGTTAAAATTTTGCATGCATCAAAATTTTATGCCTTTTTGGACTTAATATGCTACCTTTGCTGTAGATTTAGAAAATGACCTGTTAAGGCTAGATACATATTGATTTGGACTTTGTTAGTATCTTGCCTTATAATCAAGCCTGTGACTATGGGGAGCTTTGTAATGGAGCTTGTGAATTTGGACTTGTTTTATGCAGCCAGCATTGTCTGGCATAGTGGCATTGGAAATGTGAATGATTATGTTATTTTATGCAGCCAGCATTGTCCGGAATTTCAGCTAATAGGTAGTGAATCTGCTGCGTTTCTGATATATCACCTGGCTGAGCTTCCTAAAATGTTGCTTGACATGTCTTAATTTTTCCATGGCTCCCCATCTGATCCCATTCTAGTGGAGCCTTTAGGTAAAGGCCCAAAGTAACTCCTTCCCCAGATCATTGGAGATTGACAGTGGCAAATTAGGAGATGTAAGAGTAGAAGTGTTTGTAGAACAACTTTGTATAGAGCATATGCTGTATAACTTGGATTCCGTTCAATGGCGACAGTCACTGCTGGTAGAATAATTCGGATTTAGTCTTACATAGCGAAGTAGATTGTGGACTTCTATGCAAGCAATAATTGGTCCACCGAGGTACACCACATCATAGTAATATTCTGCTTGCTTATTGAACTATGTGTGAAGTATGCATCCCCATTGATTTTGAATAGTATCCATGTTCATACTGTAGCTAATCTATCCAAGTGAATGAGAGATGCTAAAGCGCGTAAAAATCTTGGGTTACAGAAATCTGCATAAAAAGCAGCTAGCATAGGCTAGTTTGATTGGCCCAAGCATAAATTCCCCCCCCCCCCCAAAAAACAAAAAAGGGCAAATAAGGAGTGCCAGCACAGTATAAAGAACCTGAGCTTCTACGCTGGTTAAGGCGCTGGGAGAAAGGAGAAAATTAAGTGGGGGCTCCTCTGCTGCAGTTTTTTCAAGCTAGATGAGTCTTGTTCAGTAGAAGCAAATTGTTGCTAGATGCAGTTAGGACACCTTAGTTGAATTTGTTTTTCTGATTGATATGGGGCAACTTTTCAATTCGTTGATATTGCATAAGCATGTATATCTTGAAACAGTGGAACCATTAAGAACAACAAAGGTGATGTCCCCTCTAGGGCCCGTCGTTTTAGATAGTTGCTGGTGATGAATTGCAAACTTTTCAGCTGAAACAGATGATACTCTCTTGCTGCATCAAACTTAAAGACAGTTGAGCTTGTTTCTGTTGTCAGCTGTTTAGCAATAACTCAGATAAAGGTTCTTGAAGATGAAAAACTTAGTCTTTATTTTACATTTACTACTTCAATCCTGATATTTTATTGTATTTCTTCTGTATTTGCTTTCTAAAGATGTGTCTTAGGAAAGCATGGGAACATCTTGAACAATATAGATGGTGGACCATGTTAAATCCATTCTGCATATTGTTTCATTTACAGGTATGAGTTTTGGACATGTACTTCCATTGGAATTCAGAACTGTTTTAGTGCCTGTGTTCAATCCTCCGTTGTCCATAGACATGCACCCTGTTCAGCTGATTTGTAGCCACTGCTGTTTTTGCCCAGCTATCATTGCAAAGAAGAGAATATGTCGGGAAACTGGGTTATTATTGGTCTTAGTTGTTGCAAGAATTTATTGGTCCTGAGGAATCAACAATTTATTGGTCCTGAGGAATCACCCCCTGAAACAAATGGCTTTTGCCCCTACCATGGCCAAAGTCTTGATTCTTGCTAAATTACCTACATACCCTCCTATGAGGTGGCAGTACACTTCAAATTAGAAGAAGTTATTTCTGATGAAACTCCTAAATCCTGAAAGCCATGTAGACCTTGTCCTACATCTCTGATGAAACTCCGGAATTACCAACACCCTCCTATGTGAGTGTGCCTGATGCAATTGGAGTCCAAACAATAGTGGTTCATGCACTATTTCATGTGTTTTCTTTCTCAATTCTTATCTGTCACTTGTGAGTTGAGGGAATGAGTAGACGTACTTTCTCATTGCAGTTAGTGCGTGAGGGTGCTTTAAAAAAGGGAACTTTGTTCCCTATTTAGTCATACTTCCAACAGGGGACAAATTTTTCTTTTTGTTCACATGCTATATTTGTGTTTGACTTAAACTTCCAGTGTATGGGCGTTGTTGTTTATGTACCCTCAATTCTGTTTTCAGTATTTTTCCCCTCCATCTTGCACGAATGATTGATAGCAACTCTGCAGCTTGCTATGGGATCTCGAGTCAATGTTTTGGGATTCTAGCCATTTTGTGATATTTCCTCTTCATTTTAGTTTTGTTGTAGGTGGCAAGTGTTCCTATTTCCACCATGACTGACTACACTAGACGGTTGTTCTGGGCGAAAAGCTTGTATTAGCTATAGATAAAGAATTTTATGCACAACAATATGCCTTTGACTTTGATTGAGCTGCGCTGTCGTAATCAAACCGAGTGCGTAATTCTCAGCTGTGTTGCTTTCAACTTCTTGGCTAATATTAATCCTACTTTCAACTTACCACCATTAAACTCAGATAGTAGATTTTCTGATCAACCAAAGTAATCAATGAAAATTTGTGAGAGTAAAGGCTTAAAACTATACTGAAACAAATGGACTAGAACCCACCTTGAAGTTGATGAAAATTTGAGGTCTTTTACATACTGACGAAATAAAATTTATGTCATGTATCAGGTAAGCTAATGGAACAAAATTGATGGAATATGCTCTTGGAAGGCTCCATGTACTCGTCTAATGCACGAATTCACAATGACATGAGAATTTGGGGGGAGGGTTCAGAAAACCTTTTTGTTTATTGTTGTTTTTTTAATGCAAATGACGTTGGAAGTAATGGCAAAAGTTAGCTCTTTTCTTGTACCTACTCCTTACCTCACATAGGAGAATTAGAAGCTCCTTGTGAGATTTTTTTTGTTTTGTTTTGGGCGAAAATTTTTATTGCTCTCTCTTTCTTGGATTTGTTGAATTCCTTTGGGCTTGGTTTTAGTATTGTTGTGGGATGAGGGTGAACCACCACACCCCCGCGCGCACAACGCGTACTCGTCCGGTCTAGCTACGGCCATGGTCCATGGATTGTGCACCTTATCTGCCAATTTTTTGGAGGAAAAAACCTTTATTCTTGGTCGATTGGCTGCGCAACAATCAATGATAGGTTACTGATTTATCTCCCCCTTTTCCTCCAGTAACGGCTAGTGGCCCGGATTCTAGCCACAAAATCACTTTTACTAGATTTTTATCACCTCCAACAGTTATTTTTTGCAGTATAAATGGTCAGCTCTATCACCTCCAACAGTTATTTTTTGCAGTATAAATGGTCAGCTCCCCTGCTGCTGCAACACACATAAAAAATACTCTTCCTCTCCTCACTTCATCTCTGCTACTTATTCTCTCTATTGTCTGAACAGTCACAATCTTGTATATTTCTTCCTCTCCTCACTTCATCTCTGCTACTTATTCTCTCTATTGTCTGAACAGTCACAATCTTGTATATTTCAAGCTTATAGCAGCGAGTGCATGTTTTCAGGGACTACCTGTGTAAACCTTAGGAAACGAACGACCGTTTCAGTTTGCACCCTGGTCATGTTGAAATCGCCTCCGTTTTCAGGGACTACCTGTGTAAACCTTAGGATACGAACGACCCCTGGTCATGTTGAAATCGCCTCCGTTTTCAGGGACTACCTGTGTAAACCTTAGGAAACGAACGACCGTTTCAGTTTGCACCCTGGTCATGTTGAAATCGCCTCCAAGACAATGGTACTCTACGGCACAACTCTCTCTCATTTCCCTGCCATTGATTTGGACATACATTTTCTACAAATGAGACAAAGGGAGAGAAGTTTGAATCCAAGCCTCCCAATTCTTGAACACTTACTAGTCGAGACAACTAATAACCACAACCCTAACATCCAAATTGACCAGCTTCTTACAGTTTGGTGATCCTTCAAAATGTGATTGTAGTGTGGTACAAAAATGAAAATATGACCCTCACCCCCAATAGTTACAAAACCCTGAACTAATGTAACCGATATTACACAGAAACACAAAAAGTGACATTGATACAGGAGGAACGAATGAGAAACTCTCTCTTCAACAGACAGTATGAACAACACGCCTGATTGTCTGGAAACAGCTCGGCCCCAAGAATCAAGACCAGGCTGCTTGATCATCTGTAGCACCAAAAAACCCCACAGCGTGCTGGGCAGAACTCGGGTGTATGGATTTTTGTAGCATAGAAACACCACTATTGAGATGCTCACACAATGGAGTCACCGGATTTGGTGGTACTGAGCTGATACTCTTTTCGGAGGCAGCTTCCGCAAGATAAAGAGAACTAGTGCAGAAGGTAGAATCTCAACAAGCTGTTATCATTTCAATAAAAGGGGGAAAGAGAAAAAAACAGAAAAGAGGTTTAGATAATATTCAACTGAAAAAGAAGAAAGGAAAACCCAATGTGGATCTCATCTAAGTGACATTGTGGATTCAGATGTAAGCAATCTTACTCCTTAAGGACCCACTAGGTAAACATGCAGCAAAAAATCTTTCAGCAAAATGTTTTAGAGGATCAACGAAAGAGTCAAAAAGTAAACATGAAGTGATGTAGACGCATAAATAGGAATAAAAGGCAGATAATCGTCAATTAATCAAGTATAAATATAGATTGGTCCTAGACTATAGAGAGATCATCATCAACAAACACTCACCAAGTAGTAAATGAGATCCAAGACTGGATGATCAAATACTTCAAGAGATGCATCAGGATCAAATGCAGATATTAAGACCTGTCATTATATGTAGGTAAGTGATGAGAACAGCTTCCAGGCAGAACAAACAAAATAAAAGAGTATGTTATTCTCGATAATATCCATCCAATCTTTGTCAACTGCAGCAGTAGCAAAAGAGTACTAAGAACAGAAAAAATTATGAATGAAAAAATATCACTTACCATCAAGCACCGGATGAGAAAGCAGGTGAAACAAATTGCTGTAACTGATCCTACCTGCAATCATTGGTGGGATTCAGAAAAAATTGTCAGCCAAGTGAAGCAAACTCCTTCCCAAAACCACCAAGTTTTTGTATTGAGCCTTTCTAATTCCCTTTGTTCTTAAAACTTGCCTGATTCCCAGAAATCAAACTTAATTATCTTTCTAATTGCTTCAAAATAGTTGAAAATTAAGTTTCATAGTATCAATTGGCATCAGATTCGTTTCTGATGCACCAAGATTTGACCTGCTTAACAGATTTTGTTGCAAGTCACCAACTTGGCCATTTTGGATGATTCAGCAAGGCTGACCAGTGACAACCATGAAGGAGTACTACGCTGTGCACAGCCGTATTGTATTGTTCATAATTTTAGGTCAATAGTAACACCACAGTTATCAACCAACAGGAAGTCTTGCAATGCCTTCATCAATGGAAAACAACCAACAGCTATCAGAACCTGGGCAACTAATGATGTTCAACTTTCCAGAGTAATGGCCAAAATAAAGTCATTTCAAAAACACACACGAACCTCACGAAGCTTTTTTCTTCGCCCTTTTGATTCAATTGGGAAGCGCTGCAGCATAAAAAATAACCTGCAAAGAGTACATCAAGAACGATCACTTTCCCCGAAGTGACTTTTCGCATCATCAGAGCTGTAATGATGAATGACTATGAATGGCTTACCTCCCCCCATACAGCAAGAAACCAAGGGCAGCAATGAAGGACACCACTGCAAAAGAAAATAGAATAGATTGTAATGCTTACATTGTATAGCCTAACCCAAATGCACCAATATGCCAAAATCATTAAACCACTTCACAGCCTACCTGCAATAAAGATTTGCCCCAGAGATTCAACAAAACTGTTGTCATTTAGCCACAGGAATATCCAGATACAAAACTGCCATTATCAAGCCTTAGTTCAATGAATAAAAAGACGAAACAATAAGAAGATAGACAAAGGCTGGCAAAGATTTTAAGTAAAGTGACAACTAGGCATATATCAAAGGAGGTATCAATGGGAATGATAAGTAAACAAAAAATGACAAGCACCCAACTCGTTCTGTTTTCTTCAATGGGACTTAAGCTACACTGGTTGGGCATTGCATGGAAGCCAACTCAGTGTAGTCTTTACGATCAACCTCCAGAAAGTAAAAAATCACAAAATGCCATTCCAATTATCAGCCTTCAAAAGTGGACGTTGTAAATTCATGCAAGGCAGAGATTTGAATGCATTATATGCCAACATTAGCCCTGCCACTTCAGCACATTAGTAATATCCCTTTCTATGCTCCTGGGGTTTAAAAAGTCCTTATCAAGCTTTGCCCAAATGCCGACCTCAGTTAGAATGATGATGAAGTGCAAGTGAAATTCCCTTCAGAAATCCTCATTACAAGCACATTATTACAGAATGCAACCCCATGAATCACTCAGGCTTACACAATTTTACGTGACACAAGAGTTATCTTCAATGTAAAATTCATTGAAGCTTTCCCCCAAGGGGAAGGGAAATAAAGAATGAAATGAAAGAATGTTGGAGGAGTAAATTATCAGTCTGGCCTTGTGGAACATAATTGAAACATGTCAAATATCCCACACTGAATTTGAAGATGAAGAAGAAAAGGGGGTTAAAAAAAACAGAAAAGGCTTTTTAATTATTCAAGATAGTGAAGGGCTGTGCATGTCTTTTAGCTGTTATTCTTCTTTTTGAAATTTTTTTTTAAAAAAACAACTGGCAAGATCTTAGGCTTTGTTGCTGCAATTAGAAAAGTCAATTGTTTCTTTATGCAGTACTAGAACATATCCTTTTTGGCAGTTAATTACCCCCGCAAGGCCACAACTATGATGTCAATATTTGTGTGAACATATCCACTCCCCATCTGCCTCCCCCACCAAAAAAAAAAGAGAAAAAAGAAATAGGGAACACTGACCTGTATGGCATAAATGATGCAATTAACTGTAATATACACTGGTCTGAGCTTATCAGTTGAAAGACTTCTGGCCTGTTACATATAAAAACAAGAATGAATTATATTGCATTTCAGGGGCAAGTATTAATACTATGATTTAAGACCACTTTAAACATTAGACTACAAAGAACCGATCAAGTAACAACCTCACTATCAGACGCACAGATCATCAAATTAAACAAAGAGGAATTGTCGTGCGGGAAAAATGCTGCCTTTAGTGAGATGTTTTTACTTGGGCCTACTATAGAACTTATCTACTTGATAGACACAATAAAAGAAGATGAAAGCGAGGCATGCTCTATTGTACGTTGAGCCACAAAATGCTTTTTGTAAGCACACAATCCATCAAGCTGAAACGTAGAATAGATTCAGCATACCACCACCTACCTGAAAATATATCTCAGCCCAGAAGAGAACCAGTAATGTGTATGTAGAAAAAAATAACAGCCCAGGGAGCTCCAACACCACCAAGGTTAATACCTGATTCAAAAAGCATCCCACATCAGACAATGAACTATAGAACTGACTGCAGTAGGGAATAATCAAGAAAATATAGGGAGAATAAGAAATCATTGAATTGTAAACGGTGTCATTAATAAACAAGCTTCCTTAACCATGTAGCAATGAATCTTAAATTTAATACTTCCAATGCAAATATGTTTGTTAAGTCCCTCATTCTTATTTTCTCCTTCCGGATTAACTTCTTTGCAGTTTAATAAAAAAATGTTTTAACCTCATAACACTCTCATACAACAACTTCTGTATAGGCCTCTTGAAAGCAGCCTTTTCTTGCAAGGTAAGATTGCCTACATCTTGATCTCTTAAAACCCTACTTTGGCAAGACCAATACTAAGTGTTGCCATTGTAAAATATTTTCAGGTTATGGATTAATGATATCCAAGACTATTGCTGGAAACTATGTATTTAAACTCGTTAACTTAAGCAAGCAGCAACACTTCAGGGGTCATCACTCATCAGGCTTACAACTTGAGGATAGGCAACTTTGACATGGACACTTCTAGTTCAACAGAGTGTAGTAAAAAGAGTCCAATTTTGTTCTTAGTTACCATTGGATGATAACAATTCTGAGCTCCAAATAGTCTATCATGACAAAGAAAAAAACAAAGTATTCACCTAAGAACATTGTATATTCACATCTATAAACCAACCACCTTGCTAAACGATCAACACCATGCATTAAGCCACTCCATCCTCAAATTCAGCAAGCCTTTTACTGTGCACATTATAGAATGTGTTTCTCCCACTTTGGAAAACGACTCATGGATGGGTACCATAGAATGTGTTCATAGGTCAAGCATTCATTTAAGGGAGCAGGAGAAAGATCCAATTAGTGCATTCTGACGTTGACCAATAAGGCAATAACAGCGAAAATCACAGCTTACCTTGGGCTTTAGAGCAAAAACATACATGTGAAATCCGAAGACAACAGCACGCACTACAAAATAAGAAAGCCCCAGCTCAATACTGAAGGTGAATGAAACCAAAAATAAGCTAGAGGGGGAGCCCTGAATCACCTCCATTAACAATAAAGTTCATAAAATGGAAAACTTTCTGTGTCGTCCAACCATATTGGGGCACTCTCAATTCAATCCTTACAAGTTGAATCTGCATCAAAATATTCAAATCAACCAAAACCAAACTACAAAAACAAGCCCTTGTAACCTGAACTGAATAAAAATTAAACCCAGGAAAGATCTATTTCAGCAGATCAAATTCTTTAGAAGAAGACCGAAAAAATAAAATAAAAATAACCAAACAGTCACTGTAGAGCATTCTCTCTAGTTTGATGAGCTTAACCAGGAAAGGGAAACTATAAGCCAAATTAGACCATAAATATACCTAATTCCAACTGGGTTTTTCCCAAAGTGGTAAAACAAGTCACAAAAATCCCTTATCCAAGCTAAACAAACAACTCCAGTGCTACCTTTTCCACCCTTTTTTTTCACCCCTAAAAACAAAAACCCTCTTCAGTCCAACTCCCAATTAGGCAGAAAATTCACGGAAGAAAGCAAAAATCTCAATTTTCAGCGAAACTACCCACAAAAGGTTCACCAAACCTTCAAAAAGAATTGAAAAGCAAATGGACAAATGCAAAAGCAAAGAGAAGAGAAGGAACTAAGTACAAGGGCAACAGCAGAAACAACGGCATAGGCAGCACAAAGGGCCAAAAAGATGCCATCTTGCCACTGAGTTGACTCGTTGATCTCATCCCACCAACTAGACATGAACTCAGGCCGTGTGAATCTCACTGACGCCAACGATTTCAGCGCCAGCCTCACCATTTTTACATCCAACCCAGTTGAAGAATTATTCTGAAGAATCTACAGAGAAGAGAAATAGAAAGAAAAAACCCAATGAGATTTTCTCCAGGTACTTCGACCCACGTTAGAGAGACAGAGTTTCGGGATTGTGTGATTTGAGGAATGCGAAAGACAGAAGGGAAAGGAACACAGGACAGAGACTTGTTTAGTCCACACCATCACAACACAATTTGTTTTCTAAATATGAATGCATTGTTGGACGGCTGTGGAATTGTGGGCAATGAATGATTAAAGATTATACTAGCAGCTTCTTGATCTTAATTAATTTTATTTTGCAGTACATAAGAGTAGCTGATGAGAACACATCTGGGGAACATTTTTTCATTTTGCTGTAATAATTTGTACAACTACACATAGTTGTTACAGTTAGCAAATTTTTTTCTAATTTTAAAAAATCAAATTGGTATATAAGTTTATCATCCAAATTTTTTTAATTCAGACATAAGATTTTTCTTGTTTTAATTGTCTAAATTAAAATTTACCCAAATTTAAAATCATCTAATTTATCTGATCTCAAAAAATCAGATATAATCATGAATACATAATAATAACTCTTAGTGTGAGTTTTGCTTGCCCAGAATCTGAAAAAATGCAAATATAAGCGATCTTTTCTTTACATGCATGATGACCCACAAAAAAATCGGTTTCAATATAATCATAAATACTTTATACAAATTTAAACATTGTTTAATTTATCTGAACCAAAATTTGACCCAAATATAAACTTTTATTACATCTAATGATTGCACTGAAAACTAATACTATTGGTTTTTTAGTTGGAGTCCCAATCCTCTATAGTAAATGGAGAGGTTGCGACCTTATTGTTATTAGTATTTTTTTCAATAATGCCGTGAGATTTTAATATATCAATAATTGCATTATTGATGGTCAAATAGTGGTATTTCCAGTTATTTAGAAAAAACAAATTTGCAAGACATCATCAATTTTTGGTAGAAGGATCACATGTTGCACTAATAGATTAAAATACTCTACAAAAACTTGTTCTTTTTTAAAAAAAATTTTTCATGTTGGTACGTTAAACAAAGAAAAAAGTATTCAGAGTTTGTTCATTTCAATGGTTGTAATGAGCGGTTAGTAGTTGGGAGCAGTTGTAAGCAGTTGGGAACAGTTATGAACTTATGATTAATAGTGAGCATTTGTAAATAGTGTGAGAAGTTGCCAGCAGTTGGGAGATAGTTGGATTAGCGTTTGTAAAATAATGTGAACAGTTGCTAACGGTTGGAAGTGATTAAGAATTGTTAGGAGTGGTTGAGATTAGCGGTTAGCAATTAAAAGCAGTTAGAAGTGATTTAGAGCAGTTGAAAGCAGCTGCGATTTGACCAATATCAAAACGAACAAACCCTAATTGATAGCATTATATTTATCTTCTTGGGTGTTGATATGATAAAAAAAGAAAGAAAAATGTTTTACACCATAAATTTGGCTTTAAAATGTTTGGTTGGAGTAACACACAATTATGATAGTTACATGCATTTAACTAGAATTAGGTAACGGGTCTGTTCAAGTTGACCCATTTAATAAATGGATCAATTCTATGTCAGCCATACAAATAGTTTAGATCTACTCAAAGTTGAAAAATAACATGTTTTCAAACTAAACAGACAAATTGTGTCGACTTCCGGTCGAAATTGGTTCGTGTAGGGTTTGAGTTTCTATCAATAACTTTAAGTCGGATTTGAATAAAATTATCGTGTCGAGTTATACTTTTCCAACTCCAGCAACTAGTAACTATTACTCATTATCAGCTAGGGCGGATGAGGCTGAGCTCATGGTTTGACTTGTCTAAGAAGTACCATAAATAAGTTGTACCCATATGAATAAATATTCATGTAGAATTACTCATAAAAGCTAGTCCAACATGGATTGCCAATGTTAGCTTTATCTTTCAGAAAAGGAAACGTGTTATATGAGGCATTATCAATGTGTCCATTCGGTCAATTTGATTGAGGGAGAAGAAATTTGTCCCCTTTGTTGTTTGTTGCTCGTTAACTTTTTATGGATTTGACCATGAGTTTAACGAAAATCCATTAATCCAGCTTGTTTAAAGCTCATTTCAAACTTGATTTGATCAAAGATCTGCTCAACTACTTCTCAACTTGAATGCTAAATTTAAACTTAAACGAATTGACCTGAAGTTTAGCCACTAATCCGTTTAAAGATTAAACGAGTATATGTATAACAATCCGAACCTAATCTTCTTTCTAATTACATTAATTACAAATTAATCAAGTTAGGCCTCGCTTTTCAATTCATTAAAATTTTTAATTCAGTAACTGTAGCCGAAAATACAATTTCATGGTATAATATATTCCATGGTACAATACATATATATATATATATATATATATATATATATATATATATATATGTAATATGGGGGTAAAGGATGGAAAAAAAAAATAATAATAATAAAAAAATTTAAGGGGGCCGAAGCCCCTTCTGGTTTTGAAGGGAGGAGAAGCAGCGCGAAGGAGAGGGGGGTTCGACCTCCCTGTCGGACACACACACACACATACGCCGGGAGAGGGGGAAGGAGGCGCCGGTGGGGTCGCCAGCGACCGGCGACGCGCGCGCCCGGCCATCCCCATGCCGGTCGACGCCCCAAATCGGGCCAGAGAAGGAAAAACGGCGAGCAGGGAGGGGGTTCTCAAAACCCCAGCCCCGACACCCCACACCAGAAAGAGAGAGGGGGAGCTCGGTGGTGTGCCACCACGCCGGCGAACGGCCAACCGTCACCCGGCTTGCACGGGAGCCGCACCCAGTTCAGAAAGGGCGAGCAGAAAGAGAAGGGGGGTCTTCGACCCTGCTATGTGCCGCCCACACACGCACGCCAGGGAGGGTGAGGGAGGTCGGCGGTCCGGACGCCGGTGACGAGACGGCGAGTAGAAACGATAGAGGAGAAAGCGGTAGCAGGGCAGCACAGGGGAACC